>JAQZBX010077103.1:0-14330 GCA_029593785.1 Cabassous unicinctus | reverse complement strand
ATATGCTTCCCTTCTGATGTTTTTTTTTTTTCACCTTGAAAAATCTATTAAATTGGCCATCAAGTACATAAACATGGCTTTATATATAAATCTCTCTACAATAAGTGAATACACTTATAATACAAATACATAACTTTAAAGTAATGTAGAGTATCTAATAAAGATTATATATACAAATTTATATTTATATGTTCATTCTGGAATATAATGAGGCAAAAGCAGCCCTAGACAATTAAAGAAGAGTAAACACACACACACACACTAAAGATGTAAAACAAAAATAAACAGAATGGAAGCTTTCTCCTAGGGATGAATCAATTGCACAGAGAGCAATCTTAATAATTGTACTGCATAACAAGGGCAAGATTCAGATGTAGAAGAGTCAGACATCAGAATTAACCACCAAGTTTCAATTTTTGAAGAATAAGATTCATAGTTAATTGCAACAATATTGAGGGCTTGATATATTGGTCTGTTTTCTTTTATTAAGCACTGATTATGTTTTTGAGAGATTCTTGTCCCTCTAGTTGAGAAAGTAGCAGGACTCCCTTGGATGGGAGGTTAATATTTTCTTGTTTATTGTGTGGGTTTCCATCCACTGAGGTAACACACTATGACAAGAGGAACACTTTCAAGTAACATGGAAGTACGCCCCAGCTGTGCCCTATCCTGCATATTCCCCCACACCTGACACCCTGTCTTGCCTTTTTAAAAAAAAAAATCTGGACAGAAATTTTTAAAAATTTTATTGTGATGTCATATATATAATATAAAATATGTCATTTTCACCACTTTCAAGTATACAATTCAGTGATGTCCATTATGCCATGGATTTTCAAAGCTGATAGATTTCCACTTATGCATTCACTCACTAGCAATACCTACTGTAAATTCTGCAGAACCCTATTAAATAGATTAATAATCCTAAGTCTTAGATAAGTTTCGCTGTGATGGTGAAAAACTGTCTTCTCTATTCTGGATATTATACAAGCATTGATCCATTTCTCAACTTGAAACATATACAAATTTATTATTACTGCTTACATAAGTTATTGTTTCCTTATCATTTAGAGAATCATATAATCTTTTTGGTCATACTCAAATGTTTATGTAGATTTAAACCTACATAACACACAAAGCTGATCTAACAGAAAATAAAGAGGAACACATTTGGAAATTGATCTGAAATTCAGGACATGTTTATATAAATTATAAATATAAAACGCAAAGAAGACAATTATGCAGAAACCTAATATTTGCAAGGTAATTTTAAAGTCATTTGCTTAATTTATATTCATGGTTCATGAAATAGTCTACATCATTTTTACTTAACATTGTACCATGTATGCCAAACAGAAAGGATTTTAGCTCTGAGTACAAAATAATTTTCTATAAGTGTTTTTTGGAGGGCAAAGGTTTGTTTGTCTTTCCCGGGATAAATTAGAGCATGGCAGTCCTCAGACTTGTCACAGTACAGATAGCCAGGAAGACCTGATCATCATTAAGTGGATTTGAAGGAGCAAAAATGGGTGCAGTGGCTACATAACAGAAATTTTTGTGAATATAAAGATACGGGATCTATCACGAATGTCACAAAAAGAAATGTAGCCCATATCAATATCTAGGAAAATTCCTACACAGTGAAACCAAGGAATCACATCCAGGATTATCAAAGAAGTAGAGCTGGCTGAGTAGAACACTCCATTTCTCAAACCCACAATCCAGAATTCAAGTTCTGAAAGACAGTTGGATGTTCTGTTTTCAATAACAAATGCAAAGACCTAGCTAGCATTCTTTGCTTGATTAAACATCCACCTCACAATACTGGCAGACAGAGATGAAGTAATAGGAAGAAAAAAAACAAAATTTCACACTTTAATCTCTCAGCATGTCTTTTCTGATTCTGTTTGATAGTCCCACATAATACACCAATCAGGTCAATTGAAATTATGAGGTACTTGTTGGCTGTGTCAAAGTCCAATGTCATATCCACTAAGCTAAAAATGTAAGTAGCTTAAGAAATCCACAGACACCCCATCTTTTCACTCCTATGGCCAAAGCTAAAATATCTACTATACTTTCACTTGTTTAACTGTACTTCATATCACTAAATGAAAATTTTCTTGCAAAACTTCCCTGGCCTCCCTATGTCAAAGTTTATATATTAGAAAGGATGGATATACTTTTAACCAGTCCTCTTATAAGGACTTCACAGTAGGGATGCCTTTTACATTATTTGATTATTTAAGTCAAGATTTTTCTTTCTTTAATTCATGATTTATAAGAGACTATGGTGGTTGTCTACTCTAAAAATAATTATATGAATTATCATTGATTCTGTGAAAATACAGATATCTAATAAGATAGGTATTTGAATAATGGAAAAATTATTTGAAAAAATTTAGAATAATGTTGAAACTTAAAATTGATTTTCTTTGCAATTACCTTCCATATTTAGCTGTGTTGACTAAGCAATTGCTTTCCAGGCTTTTATTTTCCTAGAGTTATATCCAAAAATGAAGAGACAATGCTAAGAGCTCTGAGAAAAGATAGATGATCAGTTAGAAGTCAAGATAAAGAATGGTATTCCTTGTGTATGACTAGGTATGTCTTTGAATCTAGGGAACAACTTACACCCAGAACTTGCAGAGGGACAGGAAAACTTGGAAAGGTGGGGCTTTGTCTATTTCTAGTATCACCAAATAGCCCAAGATAATAAGATCTGGGTACAGAACTACTTGCACTAATGCAACAGTGTAGATAGAAGCTTTTTGAGACTCAGGAGGGAACCTTTTAGTCCCTGATCACTTACTTCACTTGGCTCCCTTATAAAATTTTGAGATGCCAGAATTCAGCTCATACCCATATTTAATGGAGATACCTTTGAACATTTTTTGTTGTTGTTGTTCAAGGGCCCTTTATGGGTTGGGAGCAGGCTGTTCAGATTCCTTACCTTGGAACTTCAAAATCCTTGGGTTCATTTGTAGAATATTTCTCAGGTGGGGCTCCGGTTCTTTGATCTTGGAAACTAGCTCCTCCAATGGCAACTTAGGCCTGATGTTCTTCTTCTAAAAGAACAGAAATAGAAGTACAATAAACCCTCCCCATGGGGTTCTTTTTAGTGAGTTCATGCATGCAGGCAGCAGACATATGCACATTTCTGGTGCAGGGGATTTTCAATATAAGCCAGACATGTAAGAATTCTACTTGCTTCTTTAAAGTGTACAGTCATGGCCAATATCTGGGGGTAGGGGTGAATGTGCATGATAATGGAATTTCCAAGAGTTAAATAACTATCCTTTGGGCATCTTTCATCTTACATTCCTAGAGAAATTGTATAACTTTTATGTAAAATTCCTAGTGTTGGTTGTTAAGGTAATATATAAATACATGCATAAAAACTCATGGTACTGACTCCTGAGATTTGAAATACGAGTTTGAATGAACACTATAATTCATCATTCAGTTTTAAGTTTAGGTTGTGAAAGAAAAAAAACATGAAAAAATATATACAAAAATAATTTAGTAGAGAAAAGTCTATACTTGTGCTCTCTATTGTGATAGCCATCAGACACACATGGGTATTGAGCAAGTGAAAAGGGCATATCTGAATTGAGATGTGCTGTGAGTATAAAATGCACACTGATTTTATGATATGATGAGAAAGAGAATGTAAACTGTTTCATTACAGACTTCAAAATGTTGATTATGTATTGAAGTAATATTTTTTTAATTAAAATTAATCTGGAGGAGTGGATGTAGCTTGAGTGGTTGAGTGCCTGCTTCCCATGTATGAGGTCCTGGGTTTGAACTCCTAAAAATAAAAAAAATTAAAAAAAAAACAAAAAACAACTCTTATTGGAGAGTGGATATAATGTAGTGGTTGTGCACCTGCTTCTATGTACAAGGTCTTGAGTTCAATCCCTGGTACCTCCAAAAAATATTATTTTTAAATTAATCAGACAGTTTCTTTTTACTTTTCTTAAAGTGGCTACTAGAACAAAATATATATATAACTATATGTGAGTCTTATAATATTTCTCTTGGGCATTGATTGTCTAATCTAAGAGACCTCCCAATTCTCCTAGATAGTTCAACCAGAGTGTAGCAAAAGCCTTTGGCAGCAGCTTTAAATGTTGAGTAAGTGAATGGGAGATCTTTAGTTCACCATCTTGTAGAGTTGTACAAACTATTATTTGATTAATACTAAAGGATAATGTCATTTCTTCAGCCTGGATATTGAAAAATTTGGATCTCTCTACTGCTCCTAGAGCAGAGGACTCAAGCAATCCTAAGTGCACATGTTGTATGTAGCACTGAGTTGGCTTCAGACAATATTTATTGAGTTAATATATTTCTTAAGTATCTGAAACTTGCTCTATTATGTCTTCCATTCATACATATCTGATAAGTGAAATAAAATAAGCAAAATTGAACTCATCTCTCCAGCACTAGTGTCTTCTCTGGTGTCCAGGTGCATCCACTCACAGCTCAGTTCTGGAGTGAGATCCCCTGATCAGGGGCTTTAATATAGAGGGCCCTTTTCCCTACCTCATTTACATTCTGCCTCTCCTAATTAATTCAATCAGATTTTGATGTAATTTTACACAAATGAGTGTTTTACTCATGAATTAGAGAGATTAGGCAAAGGAGAACATTTTATCTTTAGAATTTTTTTCTTAATATAGATTAAATATTACCATATTATCATTCTAGATGACAGCTAAATGCTATTTCTGTTGACAATATTTCAAATTATGTCAAAACCTATTTAAACAAAATATTTGACTTCATTATATACCTGTGTGGATATTATTACCTGAGATTTTATTTCTTCATGTAGCTTTGAGTTGTTATCTTAAGTCCTATTATTTCAGACGGAAGGACTGATGGTCCTTCTCAGCCAGTTTTGAAAAGAGATTTACAATTACTTCAAAATTTAAATATACATTTGCTCTATGACCCAGCAATTCCATTCCCACTTATTTACCCAGAAAATATAAAAGCATATTTACCTATGAAGATTTCTCCATTAATTTCACAGCCGTACTTCTCAAAATAACCCTAAAGTGTAACAAACACCTAAATGTCCACCAAATTGTGCATAAAAAATAAAAAGTGATATACACATATAATGGAATACTAATTATCATTAAAATCAAATTAACTATGGATACCAGCAACATCATGGATGGATCTTAAAAATATCATACAAACTGAGATTGATCAGAGAAAACATTATATTCTCTCATGATTTCCCTTTCATATGAAATTCTAGAAAAGGCAAATTCTTGAAAAGGCTTCAGGTGGTTGCAGATTGACTACAAAGAACCTTTAATGATATTGGGTAAGACTTGACTGTAGTGACAGTTGCATATTTGCATTCATTTTCAATCAGAGCACCTAAAAAAGATGAATTTTGTGTATGCAACATATACCATATGAAGTTAAAACAGTTCTCCCTTGTTGATACAATGGTTATTATACATTCATTTTCCTTCAACAATATCCAATGCATACCTCCTGTTTGCAGGACACCCTTTTATCTGCCTTGCCATAAAATCTGTTTCACAATTCATCAGCACACACACAATTTAGGTTTGATGGTGGGACACCTCAGGGTTTTTGACTTGTAGTTCAGCAAAAGTCTGAAATGATCCTTTGAATCTCTGAATCTTGCTTATTCTATCCACCCACTTCCTCCTCTTACCCAATACCTTCTTATTGCAAAACCTGCTCAAGTTAAACTCTCTGAGCTTCAGCTTCCCATTTTTAAGGTGAAGATAATAATAGATCCAATCTCTAGAGGTGTTCTGAAAACTAAATTAACATTTGTCAAGCTTTTAGAACAAAGCGTGACTCATAATAAATTCTGTATGTATGTATGTAAAATAAAATAATACTGAAACAATCTCCTCACTGTTTTATGTCCCATATGCCAGTGCTTGTAATACTTAGAACAATATTTAATACTGTAGCAAGGGATACCATTTTACTAAGTTTAAAAACATTCATTCACTTCATATTACATTCAGGGTGAAGCCTAAACTCATCACCATAATCAAGAATGACTTTGACCTTGTCCACATTTTTCTCTCTCGATCTCATTCACTCAGCAAACATTTTTTGGACATACACTGCATGCTAGTCCCTGTGTTACATGCTAGGGAAGTTTTCAGTGTGACTATAAATAATAATGGCTTTCAAATTTCAGTTTCCAGTTGTTCATTGTCAGTACAAAGGCACATAATTGATTTTTGTTTATTGATCCTGATTCCTGTGACATTGCTTAACTCAGTTATTAGTTCTAGCAATATTTAAAATAGATTTTAAGGGAATTTCAGTCATGTCATTTGAAAGTTTAGTTTTATTTTTTATTTTCAATTATTATACCTTACTTTTTCTTTATCTTGCTTTATTGCAATGGCTAAATTTGTTAGGTATTAAATAAGAGCAGATATCCATGCTTATTACAGACCATAGTTGGAAATCACATACTCTCTCAAGATAAAGCATAATTATAGTCTTTGTAGTTGCCATTGATCAGATTTAGCAGGTTCCCTTGTATTTCTGGCTTTCTGACAGTTTTTTAAAATAACATTTTATTGAAGTATATCATTTATACAGTAACATACATAAACAATAAGTGTATAATTAAAGTTGTGAATTTACAAAATAAATGTACATGTCTTCATTCAAGGCTCCCATACGTCTCACCACCATCACCACCACCTCGCATTGTTGTGAAATATATATATGTGATATATATGTTGTGAAATATAATATATTTGGAACATATATCTCTATATCTCTATATTGAAAGAGCATCAATATAGCAACATATATTAAACATATATCTCTATATTGAAAGAGCATCAATATTAAACATTGTTCTACGTATTACAAGCACTGGCATATGGGATATATAACAGTGAGGAGATTGTTTCAGTATTATTTTATATTACATACATACATACAGAATTTATTATGAGCCACACTTTGTTCTAAAAGCTTGACAAATGTTAATTTAGTTTTCAGAACACCTCTAGAGATTGGATCTATTATCTTCACCTTAAAAATAAGAAGCTGAGACTCAGAGAGTCTAACTTGAGCAGGTTTGGCAATAACTACTAACTATAGCCCGTAACTATTTTTTAACAAATCAGTTTAATTGATACATAGTAATAAAGCACACAGTTCATCCAAAGTGTACAATCCATGGTATCTGATATAATCACATAGTTGTTTGTTCATCATTTCAATCATTATTAGAATATTTTCACTGTTTCAATAATAATAATAAATAAAAAACAGACAAACAAGAAAATTCCTCACCTATCAATCTCTCTGTTTCCACTGCTGTACATACCTATTTCTGGCTATTCTTGCACAATTATATATTTGTTTATTGAGTAGTTTTATTGAGATATACTCTCATACCATGTGATCTATCCAAAGTGTATAATCAATGGATTTTAGTATAATCACAATGTTGTATATTCATCACCTAAAAATTTTTAGAACAATTTCATTACTCCAAAAAGAAAGACTCCACCCATTTTAGCATTCCTTCCATAGCCCTAAATAACCACTAATCTAATTTAATCTTTATAAATTCATTTGTTTTATATTTTATATAAATGGAATCATAAAATAGGAAGTACTTTGTGTCTACATATCTACATGTGTACATTTGTTCAGCTTCAAAGAAAAACAATCTTATATGTGCAAATTCACCCATATTATATTTCACATAATGTATTTCTATTTCACATAATTTATTAAGTTCATAATAGCACAATCACACAATATTTATCCTTTTGTGTCTTGCTTAATTCACTCAACATAAAGTCCTCCAAGTTCATCCATGTTGTCATATGTTTCATGGCTTCATTTCATCTTACCACTGCAAAATATTCTATCATGTGTATATTCCACAATTTGTTTATCCATTCATCAGTGATGGAAGTGTATGTTGTTTCCAACATTTGGCAATTGTGAATAATGTTGTTCTGAACATTGGTGTGCAGATGTCTGTTTGTTTCCCTGCTCTCAGTTCTTCTGTGTATATATCTAACAGTTGTATTGCTGGGTCCCATGACAAGTCTATATTCACCTTCCTTAGGAACTGCTAAGAGTCCTCCACAGTAGCTGTACCATCCTACAATCCCACCAAAAGTGAATAAGCATTCCTAACTCTCCACATCCTCTCCAACATTTACAGTTTTCTGACTTTTTATTAGTCATCAGTATAATAGGTGTGAAATGATATCTTATTGCAGTTTTGATTTGCGTTTACCTAATTGCTAATGATGTTGAACACTTTTCATGTATTTCTTCACCATTTGTATTTTTTCTTTGGACAGTTGAATTTTCAAGTCTTTTAGCCCATTTTTTAATTGGATAGTTTGTCTTTTTATTGTTGAGTTGTATGCTCTCTTATATATCATGGATATTAAACCCTCATCAGATGTGTGATTGCCAAATATTTTCTCCCATTGGGTTGGCTGCCTTTGCACCCTTTTGACAAAGTCCTGTGAGGTGCAAAAGTGTTTAATTTTGAAGAGGTCCCATTTATCTATTTTTTTCTTTTGTTGTTCATGCTTTGATTGTAAGGTTTAAGAATACTGCCTATCACAATATCTTGAAGAAGATTTCCTAAATTTTCTTCTAGGAGTTCTATGGTTGTTATTTTTATATTTAGGTCCTTGATCCATTTTTAGTTAGCTTTTGTATACATTTTCTTTATTCTTTGTTTGGCTATCCAATTCTCCAATCACCATTTTTTGAATAGACTGTTCTGTCTCAGCTGAGTGAGCTTAACATCCTTGTCAGAACTCACTTGACTGTAGATGTGAGTTTTGATTTCTGAGTTCTCAATTCAAACCATTGGTCAATGTGTTTGTACTAATGACATTACAATGATATTTTTACAACTATAACTAAATAATATGCTTTATAGTCAGGAAGTGAGGTTAATGCAAATTCGTTCTTCCTTTTTAGATACTTTTGTATATTTTGGGCCCTATACACTTCCAAATTTTATTATTGGCTTTACGATTTCTGCAAAAAAAATGTTGTTGGGATTTTTATTGGGATTATGTTGAATCTGTAAATCAGTTTGGGTAGAATTAACATCTTAGCGATATTTAGTCTTCCAATTCATGAGCCTGGACTGTTCTTCCATTTATTTAAGTCTTCTTAGGTTTCTTTTAGTAATGTTTTGTAGTTTTCTGAATACAGATCTTTTATGTCCTTGGTTAGGTTTATTCCTAAATATTTGATTGTTTTAGTAAATATCATGAATGGAATTTTTTTCTATTTCCTTTTTTGATTGCACATCAATAGTGTATAGAATTGCTATTGATTTTTGGGTATTAATTTTGTATCCTGCCACTGTGATGAACTCATTTATTAATTCAAGCAGCTTCATTGTGGATTTTTCAGTATTTTCTTGCTATAGAATCATATCATCAATGAATAGTGAAAGTTTTACATCTTCCTTTCCTATTTGCATGCCTTTGATTTCTCTGTCTAACCTAATCACACCAGTTATAACTTCTAGCACAATATTGAATAATAATGGTGTACAGTGGGCGTTCTTTTCTTGCTCCTGATCACAGTGAGAAAGCTTTCAATCTTTCACCATTATATACAATGCTAGCTGCAGGTTTTTCATATATGACTTTGCTATATTGAGAAACCTTCCTTCTATTCTTATTACTGCAGTGCTTTTATCAAGAAAGGGTGCTGTATTTTGTCCAAAGCCTTTTCTTCATCAATTAAGAGGATAATGTGATTTTTATTCTTCAATTCATCACAGTGATATTTTACACTAACTGATATTCTTGTTTTGAAACACCCTTGCAGACCTGGAGAAAAAAAACACTTGATCATGGTGTATAATTCTTTTAATGTGTTTTTGGATTCTGTTTACAAGTATTTTGTTGAGGATTTTTGCATCTATATTCATGAGTGATATTAGTCTGTAACTTTCTATTTTTCATAGTAATTTTATCTGGTTTTGTTGTTAGGGTGATTTTGGCCACATAGAATGAGTTTGATAGTATTATTTCCTATTTAATTTTTTGAGAGAGATTGAGCAATATTGGTTTAGCTCATCTTTGAATGATTGGAAGAATTCACATGTGAATCCAACAATCATGGGCTTTACAACTTTGGGAGGTTTTTGATGATTATTCCAATCTCTTCACTTGTGTTTGGTTTGTTGAAATCTTCTATTTCTTCTAAGGTCAGTGGAGGTGGTTTGTGTGTTCCTAGGAATTTGTCCATCTCATCACCATTTTTGAGTTTTTTGACATACCATTTTTTATGGCATCCTCTTATGAGCTCTCTTACTTCTGTGGAGTCAGTGGCATTGTTCACCCCTCAATTCTAATTTTATTTATTTGTGTCTTCTCTCTTTTTATCTTTGTCCATCTAGCTAAGGACTTTTTTGATCTTCTCAAAGAACCAACTTTTTTTTTGTTGATTCACTCTATTGATTTTTATTCTTGATTTCATTTATTTCTGCTCTGATCTTTACTATTTCCTTCCTTCATCTTGGTTTGAGATTAGTTTGCTATGCTTTTACTAGTTCCTCCAGTTGTACAGCTAGTTCTTCAATTTTATCTCTTTCTTACTTCTTAATGTAAGCATTGAGGTCTATAAATTTCCCTCTGAGCACTGCCTTTGCAGTATCCCATAGGTTTAGATATGTTGTGTTCTCATTTTCATTCAATGAAAGATATTTGCTGAATTGTCTTGCAATTTCTTCTTTGACCAACTGATTATTTAAGAGTGTGTTTTTTAATCTTCATATATTTAAGAATTTTACCTTTATCTGTCCATTATTGATGTCCAGCTTCATTTCATTATAATCAGAGAATGCATTTTGTATATTCATAAACTTTTTAAATTTTTGAGACTTGTCTTGTGACCCTACATATGGTGTAACTTGGAGAAGGATCCATGAGCACGTGAAAAGAATATATATACTGTTGTTTTAGGGTTCAATACTCTATAGCTGCCTGTTAGGTCTAGTTCATTTATCATATTATTCAAGCATTCTGTTTATTTATTTAACTGCTGTCCAGATTTTCTATCCAACACTGAAAGTCCTGCACTGAAGTTTCCAGCTATTATTGTATAGACTTGTATTTTTCCCTTCAGCTTTGCCAGTGAATGCCTCATGTATCTTGGCATACTGAGGTTAGGTGCATAAATATTTAGTATTATGCTTCTTGCCAAATGCCATTTTTATTAATATATAATGACCTTCTTTATCCCTTATAACAATTTTACACTTAAAATCTATCTTGCCCTATATTAGTATTGCTCATTAAGCTCATTTTGGTTAATATTTGCATGGAATATTTTTTCCAACCATTTACTTTTATATATATATTTAAAGATGCTTAGATTACATAAATGTTACACAAAAATTGCAGGGATTCCCATGTTCCCCACCTCCCACACCTCCCATAACATCCCACATAAACATCTTTCATTAGTGTGGCACATCACCTGCAATGGATATACACATCCTGGGGCTTTGCCACTAAGCATGGACCATAATTCACATTGTAGACCACACTCTCTCCCACACACAATTCTGCATGTTATATGCTGATGTAAAATGGCCTATATCTGTCATTGTAATGTCACTCAGGATAATTCCCAAGTCCTGAAAAAGCCCCTGTATTAACACTACTTTTCCCTCTCCCTGCCCTGAAAGCATCCAGTGGCCACTGGCTCCACCTCAATGTTGTATTTTTTCTTCATTGCTTGAATCATAGTATGTCTACAACAGAATACCATTAAGTCCACTCTAGTCCATAGGTCTTCCCCCAATTCTGAGGAGTCTGGGATGGTGATGACCACTCCAACTCCAAATGAGAGGGGGCTTATATCCCATGGAATAACATGGATGGGATTATCCTGCCTGCAGCTGCAGACTCTCTCCATTCCCTGGGATGGCTGTTGTCCATCATCACCTCCTTCCTAGGTGACTTGGGTGAGTCAATTGAGCTATAGAGTAGGAGTTGCAGCTCAACCGAGATTCCAGGCACAGCTGGCACATGGGCAGGTCAGAGGCTCCAGTCTCTGGAAGTACATCTACAAACTCCAGTACCACATATAGGTTTGAATAGAAGGAACTGATGGACCATGTGCAGGGAGGACTTATTTGAGTCCAACTCTGTCACTCTCAGGAGCACAGATTCCAAAGTATAGCCCACTTATAAGGCATCAATCTCTGGAGCTATGCCACCTTATATAGGACCTGGGTGTCTCCAGAGCCCTCAGGAGCCCCTCTGAATGGGGTGAAATATCACAAAGTGAATATCACTTTGGTGTTCTATGAGATCCTACTGAGTTGTGCATAAGTGTTACCTCTGGGATGACCTCCCAACACTCTTTGAAGTTTCTTAACTTCATGAAGTCATTTGTCTTTACCTTTCCCCCCTTTTATTCAAGGTCTTTTTCAAGTCATATTGCCAGTTGGCACTTGGTATTAATCCCACGTTGCCAGGGAGGTTCATCCCTGGGAGTCATGTCCCATGCTGGGGGGTGGATAATGAATTCATATACTGAGTTTGGCTTAGAAAGAGGTGTTACATTTGAGCAACAAGGAGGCTCTCAGCAGGCAACCCTTAGGCACCCCATAACAGTAGGCTAAGTTTCAATTACAAGAGCAAAGACTCATAAGGCTAGTCATCAATAACAAGAACCCATCAGTTGATGATCCTCCTTTGCCAGACACTGCCCCTGCACTTGGGGGACTATTGCTGCTCCCTTGGAGAATTTAGCAGAGCTCTCCAGACTGGGAATTCATTAATCCCTCATTTATTGAGTGACTGTCTACCCACTGTGACCATGCTCCACTCCTAGATCATTTGAACAATTTGATATATCTTTCATGTTTATTCAGGTGAACTTCTTCCCATGAAACCCCCATTCCAGACATCCCCCACCAATGAGCCTCTGCTGCCCCCATTGTAACCCTTCTGTGATCTAAACCTTGAAGATGAAGCCCATATAATAGCCAAATACAATTCATAGGAAAATGAAATAATAATGATAAGCTTAAATGTAAGAGATAAAACACATGGAAACTCAAAAGAAAAAAAAATCTAAAAATAAAATAAAGTTAAAGGATTGGGACATTCAAAAAAAATTTTTTTAATTAAAAAATTTATTATTTTTTTTTTCCTTTTATCACTGCATTATCAGGTGTCCAGTCTTTACCATGGCACTTTCCCCCTCTCACTCCCCGGTGTCTCCCAAATTTTCATTTAATTTTCAAAGAAGTTTTAAGTCACAGCAAAGTCACACACAGAATACTAGAGACTCTCATATACCCAACCTCCTTCCCCTTTCCTCACCCCATATTAAAACTTTTTTTTTTTTTGTGGATGGTAGCATTGCTATAACTGTTATACAGATAGTGATACATAGTTACTAAACATTGTCAATGGTTTACAGTATAGTTTACAATTTAGATGGTACAGTTTAATTTTTTATGATATTTACCATGTCCTTGTCCATTAATGTAAGGTTATGAAAAACACTTCCCATGACCTCTAACTACCCCCTGTTTGATTTTTTCTGTTCCTTCTTCCAGATCACCCTGGGGCACATGACACTCCCCTGTCTTGACACATTGGATGACAAGATTCATAGTTACATGCAACAACAGGTCTTGACATGCTGACTATCCTCCCCTTGCTCTTAAGGGAAACCCATCTGTGTGTTTCTGGGTGAATCGGTCCTGCCAAAGATGCAGGTCCATCTCCTTCCCACCCACCGTGTGGGTCTCCACTCCCCGACACAACACATTATGACAGGATGAACACTCACACACTCCACAGAAGCCTACTCCAGATGCACCCCATCTTGAATGCCCACCTAACCTACACCCTAAACCAGTGACACTACCATGTCATATTGCCATAAGAGCATTCCCACACCTGCACTTTCAACATCATACCCACAAATCCCAAGTTCACCTAGTCCCTCTACCAACTCTCCCCCCAGTGTCCTGGGTATTCTAACCTGCCCTTCCTAATCTACCCACCTGTCAACCCTGCACCACCAAACCCAGTAATATCACTACCCACCTGTCCTATCCTTCAATATGCAACTATACTCTATCACTTTACCATAGCTTATGTCCATATGGGTGATGACTCAAAACCTTCTCTTCTTTTTCAATCCCTTGTTAACCAATCTTTCAGACAATGGTTCTCAGAGACTACTCATTTTCCTCAATTCAAATCAGTGAGGTCATGTACTGTTCATCCTTCAATGCCTGGCTTGCTTCACTCAAC
>JAQZBX010077102.1:0-14326 GCA_029593785.1 Cabassous unicinctus | reverse complement strand
TTTTTTTTTTTTTTTTTTTGAGGTACTAGGGCTGGAGATTGAACCCGGGACCTCGTATGTGGGAAGCTGGTGCTCAACCACTGAACCATGTCAGCTCCCCTGAGTTGGTTTTTTCATTTGCTTGTTGTTTTGTTTAGAAGGCACCCAGGACCGAACCCAGGAGCTCCCATTTGGGAAGCAGGCACTCAACCGCTTGAGCCATATCTGCTCCCTGGGTGTATCTATTTTTAGTGACCCATGACTCATCCTAAATTCTAACAAACTGATATATCAATACATTTTAATTTAGTGCGAAGTGAAATAAAGTAGGTGTTCAAGTTAAAAAAAAACTTTCCTTTTAGTGGTTTAAAAGGCAGCAGTAATAGTTGCATCTATGTTTGGTAAATAGTTGCCCCTAGGTTTAAATTCACATATCAGCCCCAATTCATTGTTGATAACCGCCTGATTCATGGTTTTGAGAAATTTTTAGGGCTCTGTTGGGTGTCAGCAGTGCCACAAATGATTAATGGTACCTATTAAGGGGCACAGAGGTGAATTGTGGGTGGACGAATGGGAAGGGAAGAATTCTTCATTAGTTCACCTCTGTTCTAGGGTATGGGTTTGCTGATTCTTCTTAGGCCAAACAGTAGTAAAAACTATCATTTATTGATTGTCTACTATCAGTTGCTTATTTTGTCAGACATTATTTCATTGAATTTCATCCTCCTTAAACCTCTAGAGTTAGTGGCTGTTATACATTTTCTACATTAGAAAAATAAGACTCAAAGATTCAAACCCAGGTCTGCCAGACCCCAAATATATTGCTTAGTTTTTATATATCAGTACAGTCTAGCTTTGAGTCGTAGGCCTCATCTGAATAATGACACTTTTTGAATATAGCCAAGAATGTATGTGTGTATACTTACATGAACTAAACATTTCTGATACTAACAACATACATTTTGGAAATCATCAAATCAATTGAAAAATATTAATTTTGTGGAAAATTTCTATGAAGTGTTTTGACAAAATTTCAAGTATATTCCTCTGCATAAACATAAAAATAAGTTTTTTTGACATGGGAATCAAATCTCTCAGTCATATATTTAGGAGAACGTCATAATATTTTAGTGATGAAATCCTGTATAAGTGATCCATGAGAAACTACTCTTTATATAAAGAAACAGGGATAAAATGAAAGAGAAAAGAAATATTGAAAATCCATTATATTTGTGTTTTGGACTAGTTTCCTCCATTGAACAAATGCCACAAATATTTATGACTTTGGAGCATTATATCACTCCAAAGTATAATATATAATATATATATCTCTGAATTTTCTCTGAAGGATTTGAAGATCGGTACTAGGGAACCAGATATAGGAAGGGAGTACTAAAAGGTAGGGAAACAGATATAGGAAGGGAGTACTAAAACTTCATATCAGAATTGAATTTTTTGATTTAATAGTTCAAAGAAAAGCTAATTTATAGTTCACCTCCAGTTATTCCCAATTGTTTCAATGTTTTATTTATTAATAAAGAAAAATATTGAGATTCATATTTCACACATTGAAATGATTAAGTACTTAAGCAGAAATTCTTCTCACATTCAATATTATTTACTACTACTTTATAGAACAGAAAATATGTTTTTGTTATTCAGGAATAAAAAGAAATAGATTAAATATATAAAATACCAACAACTAAAATACATTCTTTTCAAAGGCATTTAGCTCAAAGTATTTGCCATTTCATACCAAACACAGAAAAGTATTGCAAGTCACAAAAAGACTTAGGTGTTGAACATTCTGCCTTCTCCATTCTTGGTTTAAAATGCTTTCTCATAATTTATCTAAAGTCCTATAATTATTTATTACAACAGAGTTGACAATTTAGTTTGGAAATTTATAAAATTTATTTTTAGTTTTGGAAATTTATATTCTTTTATATTCTTTTTTCAGTCTTTAAAAATGACTAGTCATGTCAAGTTGATTCCAATGACTTATAGGTTTCTATTCCTATCAGAATTGCAATTTAGCATGGCTTTATTATTTATTATTTATTTATTCATTAATTTATTCTCCCCTTTCTTCCAGAAAGAATACTCATAGGAAAGGTTTACTTATGGATTTTTTTATTTGGTATCCATTATTTCATGCATTTATATTTATTGCCATCTCTACTAAATTGTATTTATGAAACTTCTGCTTTATTAGTTCCTAGCTTTAGAAATGAAGGAAGCATCTTTGAGCAAACTAGTTCACCTCAGCCACTGTATAAAAATCATTTAAAATATTAAAGCAGTTCATTGAGCTATTTTATAGGTGCTATTATATATTTTAACTAATATTAAGTGAATATTAAAATGAATGTTTTTTGCCTTTCTGATAATAATTTCAAGTGATACATATAAAGCTTTAATTTTATGTACAAGTAACCTTTTATTATACCTAGAAGTACACTTTGAGTGCATTTTTGTCTTTCCCTAACTTGCCATTGCCCTGCAAACCCTCCTTCCACCAAGATTTGGTAGTAAGAAGGTAAACTTCTCAGTAAAACTTATTTCAAAAAGGAAAATCTTTACAATGTAATTGCAGATGGTAAAATACTTTATTCTATTCACAGAGAACCATATGCTTCCTTTTACATAAATGACTTACAGATAAACCTTAAACCTAGCTATCTTTACCCAGGTTATCTCCCCAACTTCTGCTGAACCTGAAGCGGATATGAACTTCATAACTTTTGGCTTTAGAAATATTTTCCCCTCTAAACCTAGGAGTACTTTACTGGAGAAATATAAATGGGAAAGATGAGTTGTATCAATGTCAATATCCTAGGATTATTGTTTTGCAAGATGTTGAGCTTAATTACCCTTGGGGGGAACTGGATACAGGGTACAGTGATCTCTATATTATTTCTTAAAGCTGTTCATGTGACTATACAGCTGTCTCTATAAATTTTTCAATTAAAAAAAAAAAACTGGTAGGCAAACTTTTTCTTAAAGTAGCATACAGTAAATATTTCAGGTGTTGGGGATATGAGGCAGCAACTACTCAGCTCCACTGTTGTAGGTGAAACCAGCCAATATGTAAACAGATGGGTGTGCATTAATTACAAAAACAGGCCACAGAGTGGACTGCATTTTGCAGACTCCAGGTTTAAAAAGAGACAAGCTTTGAGTATTCCAGATGCTACACCTTTCAAGAAAAAAAAAATGCCAAAAAAAAAGCTAGTTATATATTTATAATGCTGTAATTTGCAGCTTATTTTCTGGCCTCATAATTTTCTTAGCTTGCAAGAATGTTTATACATAAAGAATAAGACTTCCATTTATTTTAAATATTCTCCAAAACACTGCATTGGTGTCATGCTTCCCTATTTGGGGAAATCAAAGTAAGTTAAAGTTACTTGTCTTAGAGAAGAAATCTTTTTTTTTTCTACAGAGGAATGTATTATAGGAAGAAATAACAAGGAACTTCTATCCTAAAATTCTCATTCATCAAATTGTTTTGTAATCAGTCATAGAGTAAGGTTCTGCATTGAAAAATAGCCATTATCTTTGCTTTCCCTCATTTTCATCTCTTCTGTTCAGTACTTGAATATCTTCAGGAAAAGTTGACTGTGTTCAATTACTTTTATTTTCAGGGTACGATAAAGCATGATCTTAAACAGAATTGAATTTTAAATAATAAATTCACTCAGGGTTATGTTTCAGACAATATTAAGAAAACCCACTGTACAAGATTATATTTAGATTTTTTGTTGTTAACTTTTGCTTTCTTTCCGTTCTGCTACATCATGAACATAGTTTTAAGAAATTAGATTCAGTTCCCCATCGATACCAAATTCATTTCTCCCAGTACTTTTTTCCTTTGTGTCTCTGTTTCTGTTTTTGGTGTGTGGCTTTGTGGTAAAACCTCCTGAATGCGGGATATTTTTGAAAATTGCTTTAGGGAGACGTGTTACATTTTCGCTCGGTGCTGTGGAGTGTTACAAACAATGATGGACTTGGCAATTTAAGAGAAGAGACAATACAAACACTATAATGCACTAGTGAGAAAAAAAATTTTCCACTAACCACAACTTAAAAGAAGTATAAATTTATAGATTTCCTTAATGATTAGAGTTGGCTAGATCCACATAGGGTTAATATGATGAGATCTTGTGATTTTAAGTAATTTTTAAAAATATTTCTGAAAATATTTTGAAAATCCGAAGCTTTTGCCTCTCTTTACCTTACCCTTCGGCCATCTGCTGCTAAAGCTAATCAATTTATTTTATCTCTTAATTATCTCCTGCATCTGACCCAATTACTTTGCCAGGCCTTTACTATATATACTCAATAGACATTTGCAAATATCTGCTAACTCATCACCTACCACCACACATACAACACAAACACACAACACCTAACACACACCCTCCACCCCACTGCTAGAGTAATCTCTATAAAATGCATATTTAACCTTGTCATTCCCCTGCTTAAAACCATTCAATGGCTCCCCATTGCTAATACAATATGCAAATTCTGTAACCATAAACAAGGCCCAGCAAAATATTTTCCTGCCTGTCTTTCTACTTCATTTCCTGCCTCATCTGCCTTCCTCCTCTCCTATTCCAATACTTCACCCACACACTCTATGCTGTAGCCCATCTGAACTAACTGCTCTATTTCGCTCCCTCTCCCCTTCATGTTTTGCCCCTTTCCCAATTGTCGTGGCAGCCTCTCTTCCTGAAAAATGCAGTCTTCATGACTCAACTCAAGCATTATCTTATCTGAAGAGCCTTCTGTGAACCTTTCAAAATTCAGGATATTTCATCTCTTATTTACCAGACAATATTTTATCTGTTTGTATGTTTGAATAGTTGAGAGTGAGAAGGCAGTGTAGTATAGTAGGGGAAAAAAGCTTCAGATTTTTGTTCCAAAAGGCCCGGAAGGTATCTGTTTTACTCATCATTGAATTACTAGTATGTTGCAAAACCCTGTAACACTGTAGAAGTTTGGTGAATATGTGTTGTATAAATGAATTTGTGAATCGATGAAGGAAGGCACAAAGGAAGAGAGGAAAGAAGGGAGGAAGGAAGGAAGGAAGGAAGGACATAATTGTGTCTTACTCCTTGGAACTGGGTTGGATATCAGTCCAGAAAGCATTTCTAAATGTCTTAAGTATTTAATGAAGACCCCCTTCTGTCATATTCTTATAATGAAGGAATGGATTTCTAAAGGGAATTTCTAACTATTCAGAAGGTTACATAGGAAATTGTAATGGTTAATTTCAGAAATAGCAGTGGAGTCATTGACAGTCAAATGTAGAAACATAGAAATGTATTGGATCTTGAAGAAAATATATAAGTTTGGGGAATACATTTTGGATTGTCATTAATATCTATGGTTATCATGCCCATAATTAATACTTCCACTTTTATTCAGTTTCAACTATCTTTATGACTCCACAAAAATTCAGCAACCTGTAAGATATCTTACATAGATATCCTACCATGTAAACATTTCTTAACCATTATCAACATATCCCAAACTTAACTTATTATCTTCCCTCCTTGACAGGGTTACCATTCTTATTTTCAAGTCTTTGCTTAAATGTCATTTTCTCAAAAAGGACTATTCTGACAACCCAATTAAAAAATTTCAATTCCTTCTCCAGCACTTTTAATCTTCCTTCTTTGTATTTTGTCAATAGTACCTTCTATGTCATTTACTTATTTAGTATACTTACTGTTTATCGCAACTGCCTCCCAATGCTACAGAGCAGGGATTTTTATGTTTTTTTTTGTTTTGTTTTGTTTTGTTATTTTACTATTGTATCCCTAGTGCAGTGGTATATGCTCAATAAATATTTGTGGAATGAATAAATAAACCACTGCCCAAACAAATCTACTTAGCTCCCAAGCTTAGAAAATTAGTCATACCCTCAGCCTTATTTCTCTCTCATTGGATCTAGAACTTCCATTTACCATCCATTTGATTTCCACAGACACATCTGAGAGGCCACCTTGCTAGTACCAAAGCAGTCCCTTTTGGTTCTGGACCTGTGACATTCTGGGCTAGTTGTGTTTTCAGTTGTGATTGAGTATAACAAGTGTATAATAAGTTATCTCCAGTTTTAACTGAAGAATTAAAAAATAAAATAAAATACAGTCACCACTTCATGCTGCCACCGGGTCCCTGAACCATGGAAGAGCAGCCAGATTAATCTTCCTCATACTTATTTTCTCCTCATAAATCCCTTCTGAGAAACTCTATGTGGCCTACCAAATCAAGCATAAATCCTTCCACTTACAGGTCACCAGTTACAGATGACTTATAAGTCACCAATTGGCCTTGTTTTTTCTAAAATACTCTTAAATTGCTTTACAAAAAAGTGTTGCTACTGATCTCCAGTCATGATTTTGCTAACTCTGCTTCTCCCCTTCAAATTTTAGCAAAAGATTAGGCTACGCTTTAGATCTTCCAAACTAATCCCAGCACAAACCAAGCATTTCCTTATTCTCTGTGCTTAAGTAGTTTGAATTTTCGTGTGCAGTTTGCCTGAGATTTGTGTTCTAGCCGCTTCAGGTAAGTCCTGTCTTACCTGAGTAAGGGCATAAGTTTCATTAGCCCAGTAAGCCCGTCTTCTCCTATATTCCCACAGTTCTCGAACATCATTGGGTAGATAAAATTTGGACCTGTGGCTTGTAAGCACCAACTATTGTTGGTTCAAGAAGGAGAATGAAGTTATGAAAACGAAGTTGTCAAATGCATGCAAGATAGATCGGAGAGGAGACTGTTAACAGGAAGAGATGTCAACGTAGAGTTTTTCACAGGGCTCACAGGGTCAGCAGAAAACGAATTTTGAATTTAATAAATGAAAGGCAGAGAGGGTGGGATGATAAGGGACTAGACAGGGTAATGCAGTGAGAATAGAGGAAGGTACATCACCAAAGAACATTTTAAATAAACCAACAACAAACTTGCTGATGATTAACTAGAAACAAAGAGTAAGAGTCAAAAAGGTCACCAAACATTTGAGTAGAAAGTGGTGATTTCAGTGAAAAAGTGAAATAGTTGAGAAAACGTATTGGGAGAGGTATATAAAAAGATGACGAATTTAGTTTTGAACAGATGGACAGTGTGCATAGAGAAGACCAGAAAAGTGTTTTCCTTTAAGGCTTTTTAGAGTAAATATAATTATACTGCATTGGCTACAATGGATTTTTTTAATTGTATCCATAGATTTGAAAAACTTTTTTTTTTTGATATGCCATCTACCTTAACTTTCAGAGGTCATACTTTGCACTGATCTTTTAAATTTATATTGGTTTATTTTAAAGCAAGATTGTTATGGTACTCTGGTATAAGGAAAGTTAAGTTAATCGAAACATTCATACTAGTTTAATTTTCTTGTAATTCTCAGTTCTAATTAAATGAATCAGTGTCTGCTGCAAAGGAAAAGACGCATTAGGAACTCATTCACCTGTGAGATGGCATAGGATGAAATCTGGCTCTTTTCAGAAAATGTTGAGGTTTGTTGCTTCTCTGCCTTTAAATGGGAAATAACTATGCTTGAGGAAGGAACTCAAGTCTGAATCAGTCGTGAGTTTCTTTATGTTTAGAAAAGAGGTTCAAATTCACTTTAAAGCCTAGAAGAGTTCAATTAAAGTAAGTGGAGGCAAAAGTACTCTTTTGAGGGCTGTCGTTTCTTTTAGTGTGACGCTGTTCATAAGCAGTGTAATGCTATTTTGGAAGTTTGGTTCTTCCCTTGTCTTTTGTCTTTTCTTACTCTTTCCTAGGAAATAAAGCACATAAAGGAAGGTACTATGCCAAATTCACTCTCTCCTTGTGCAGCACATTATCTCTGACCTCAGCTATAATTCTTTGAAAAATAGCCATTCAAAGTTCTATTTTTTTCCCTTTCCCTTTTATCATGAGTCTCTTTTACCAACAACATTTGCAGGATTCTTCACAAAGAATTGTTTTTCAATTATGATGAAAACTATATCATGATGTGACCATTTCATTGTGAATGTAACTTCCCTTTTTGACAGCTCCATTAGATCTGCCAGTTATAAATCTTCATATTTCTGACTTGCCTTGAAATCAGAAAGTGTTTTCATTTATGCTAGTCTTTGTGAGCAACAAGCATGAACGAAGGCCTGGCAGACATCATGGCCTCTTTGACGAACTTGTCTCCTTTAACTCTGCCAGGTCAAAATGTTTACTGCTAAACCTAATGATTCAGCTTTGATTGCTAATTATGTGTGGTACATTTTTTTATTTAAAGTGATCGTCTCGGATCATTTTTCTCTCTTTTTTTGCATGCAGTAATGTTTTGTGTCTAACTTGGGTTTTATAATATTCATTGTTTGAAAGTTAATTGGTATTCTTTGTTAGAATATCTTCTGTTTTGTTTGAATAATCATTTAATTGCATCTGTCTTTTTGTCACTTGATTTTGGTGGCTATTTTAAAGTCAAAATCTATATTTAGTATGTGCTACTTTTAATTGCCTTAACATAGAAAGCAGATTACTAGACATGTTAATATAAATTATACTTATAATCTTTTTTAACACTCTGCATAACACACACAAATTAAAAAAATTAAGATTACCCAGTATCATAACATAACGTGGAAGAAGAAATTATAACAGAAGCAGATATTATTTTGATTTAATTGTTTGACCCTATTTTGATGACCTCACAAAAGTATAAACATGATAGGACATGATCAAAGTAAGAAATTAAAGAGTTAACAATTCTTTATCAACTAGAAGGCCATTAACTTTTAATAATGCTGTCTCAAATATTTGTCAGTAAATTATGGTGATAATCAAAGATGAGCCGATGGGATTGTGCTTTGTTAGTACTGTTTGATTTGATAATTCTGGTAATCCCTTAAGATCTAGAAGAAATATCTTATGCTTACATTAGCAACTATTGTGAGTTTGTAAAATAACCTGCCACCTCCAACATGTATAATAAGGACAAAAATAAAAGGGATGATATCTACGGTCTTGAATTTTATCTTAAATCATTACTTTTAGAGGCTTTTTTAGCCTAATAATTTTTGTTCCTTAGCCTGAGAAAATGAGGCACTGGCTTCAGAAAATTAAAAAAATGAGATGAAATACTGCCGACTTATTATAAAGTGTGAAACTCTTTATAAAACCTGAAAACAACATACAAATTGTTTTTCATCTGTTTTCCCCCTTTTCAAATGCAATGGAGTGCCCCCGTAATAAAAGAATACTTCTGTAATCCCTGCCAGACTGGGTCCTCCACACTGGCCTTTACTAGATAGCACTCTGACCTCAGACTCAAAATAAACCAAGCATTATTTCAGTATAAAATTGACTTTCTACAGTACTGTCTTAAAGCTAAGGTTTCCTCTTCTTTTTCTTCTTGGCAACGTGCCTGAAACAAAACTGGCAAAAATAATTATTCCTTTATATCTTAGTAGGGAAACCTTTGGAGTCATATTCTGTGACCATTGGCAGGTTTCTTAATTTCTCTGAATTTCTTTTTTCCCGCTGGAGAAACAGGAATAAATATCTACAGTTTAAGATGGCTGTGAGAGTAAATAAAATAATATATGTTGAGCACATAGCATAATGAGTTAAATAAGCTTTAATAAGTGTGAATTTCCTTTGTGGATGTCTCCCATCCCCTACCCCTCCCTACCTTTTGGCACTTAGGATCTGTGTAGTTGCATTGAACCTAGATTTTGAAACCCTTTCTGGAGTTAATGGGTAACTTAATTTACTTATAGCCATCAAAAAACAAAAACAAACCAAAAAAAAGCATAAACATGGAGGAAAAAATATATAAATTCTTATTTTTTTAAATGAAACCGATTATCTTTTAAGCACTCAGTATTCTTGAGTATAAGGGGTTAAAGGAATTGTTATAGACTGGATATGGACGTGTTGGAATGCTTTAAAAAATCGATCCTAGCTAATGGAGAGAATGTTTTTAAAGTGAACCACATACAGAAGAAAAAAATTCAAGTCAACATTGAAGGAGAGGCAAGCTGTTCCTTACAGAATTAATGAGAATTGCAGTGATCTGCCATGAGGAATATAATTTGAAAGACCTTTTCCATGTGTGTGTTCTTTAATGTCTAGAACCAGATAAGTAGTCTCTAATTTTAAATGTGCAGTTATTCAAACAAGATGAATGTGCAGAGCAAAGCTGGAAAAGAAAAAAATGTTAAAATTTTTATTCTCCTTTGTAAAGACATGTAGCTGGCAAAAGCCACATGTCCATCTGCCATGTCCCTAAAGACCACAGCTCACTCAGGAGAGATGTAGCCAGCCTTATCTTATATGAGCTCTAGAGATAGGGCTCAAGAGAGACATCCCAGAGTAAGCCTTTTGCCTTTGTCCTTTATAATGTTTTTGAGTTATTTTGTCTCAAGTAGATTTTTATTTTGTAAATTGCAAGCCGATAAAGCATGACAGCATTTGAGACTTAGAGTTGGCAACCAAAGCCAAAAACTGTGTGTTTGTATGTGCTATACATACATACGTACATACATACATACATACAATCATGGAATTTTTAAAATACTTTATTTTTATTTTTTAAATACTTTAGATTCCATAAATGTTACATAAAAAGTACAGAGAATTCTCATATGCCCTAATCTCTTCCCCTCCCACACTTTCCCACATTAACAACATCTTTCATTACTGTGGTACATTTGTTACAATTGATGAACACATATTACAGCATTGCCACTAAGCATGGATTATAGTTTACATTATAGTTTACACTGTCCCGTACAATTTTTAAGCCTGAGAAAGACCTTAGAAATCATGCAAGCTATTCTCCTAACTTTTCATTAAGGGAGCCAAGACTGCAAGAGTAGTGATAGAGGAAGGACATAAATGTATTGGTTTATGTTCAAAGCAAAGAAAAAATACCAAAAATAATATTGTCTTTTTATCATATACATCATTCTAATTTACATGTCAGATTCTATAATGATTCTAGACCTTTATAAATTAAAATGATGTGTATTTGATACGTCTGAGGTTCAGAAGTTTTGAAATTAATGTCAGGATGCTAGATTCCTCTTAAAAATAAATGAGTAGTAATATTTAAAAAAATAAAACATACTTGTACAGGCACAAACCCAGTCAGCTTCAGTTGCTAATATATCCAACAATAACATATTTTCCTTGCCAGGCAGTTAGGGTGTGTGCATACTGTTGAAGACTTTGTGAGCTATGTGTATCTGGCACATATTTTGCAAATATTATAATGAAGTGATTTTCTAAAATATTTGAGCTAAAGGTAATTTGTTCAAGATTGTGTGCAAATTGGAATGCAAGAGATTCAAGTAGAGGATGTTTGTTTTATGATAAATAAATTCTAATAATGCAAGTTTCACTTCATTTTCAATAATTATCATGATTTTCAACAGAAAGGGCATATTTATTGTAAACCCTAAGCTCTTTCTGAAACCTGAAAAAGATTTGTGAAAACAGCCTGCAATAAAAATCACACACGCTTCATAAAACACTACTTGATAGATATCACTTGCACCATTAAGAACTAAATGACAAAGGATGTAATTTCAGTTCTGGCATGCAATATTAATCGAAAGCCTTTAAAACATCTTGCTGATGGGAACTATGACAACGTGACATTGAAGAATTATGAGCTAAAGACATCTATCTTAATCAGATTTTCAAAGTAAATGCCATAAAATATAAAGTTGTTTCAATCATCTTTACATTTTTACTTATTTGGGTGGGAGCATCATTTTCTAATGTGTTGCTTTAAATAGAAAGAATACAAATTCAGTACTTCAAAGTATGAGTTCATTTTACAGAATAGAAGTAAATTTTAGCCAGCCCACCTGCATAAACAGGGATTTGTTTCTGTAATGTCCATTCTTTCCATCTTTTAAGCTAGTGATAAATTCTCTTAAGTAAATGCTAATTAAATAATATTGAGATTCTTTTGAAGTACAATGAAGTGTATATTTGCCTTTATATATTTTGAAATGAAAATAGAATCATTTTAAAGACTTACCTGTAGAAAGAAATGATCTTATGGGAATACTTAGACATAACCATCTTCAGTTGCCTAAGAAAAAAATGGTTTAAAAAACTTTTGCTGCT
Source organism: Cabassous unicinctus (assembly GCA_029593785.1). Lineage (NCBI taxonomy): Eukaryota > Metazoa > Chordata > Mammalia > Cingulata > Chlamyphoridae > Cabassous > Cabassous unicinctus. The sequence continues at coordinate 2,218 of JAQZBX010077102.1, read as the reverse complement.
TTATTTTAAAAAAGAAAAAACCCTGGAAATTAAAACTTCACATTAAAATAGCATTTCACAGTTTAAAAATACTTAAATATACATTATTTCTTTTAAGCCTCACAACACTTCTGTATGGTAGCTAGTATGACCTCCATTTTACAGGTGAGGAACTGGAGAATTTAAAATATGAAATTGATGTGCCCAAAGTTACAGTTACTAAGTATTAGAGATGAAGTTGAACCCAGGTCTTCTAGCACTTCTCCATTATAATCTCTTCCATGGAAAAAAATGTAATAAACTGGCACTAAACGCTTTGTAGACTCGTGAGATATAAAATCAGAAGAGCTGTGAAAAAATACCTTAGTCACCTGCTTCTTTTTTAACAAAATTTGAAAGGAAGCTTTCTAGTGTCACTGAGCATCCTAAATAAAGATGTGGGTTTACATCAACAAATCATATTGACTACTCTTTTAAAAAGGCACAACAAAGTCTCAGGAAATACACAATATTAATCCCCAAAACAGTAATACAAAGTATTTGTAGTTTACGGCACGCATTCACATGCATGATCTCATTTTGATATTGGTCTTCATAATATCTCCCATATTCAATATTTTTATTATACCATCTTTCCTTCCATTGGTGCTTAGTCATGAAAGAGGCAGAAAAATACACATTAGGAAAAGGCTTTTTAGTGTTATAGGAGTAATTGTCACCAAATTATTAATTGCAGAGAAGGAAATATAGCAGGTATGCATGTGTCAGCTTAAAACTTGACTCAATCCCTCTTCTAGTCAAAAAGCCTCATTGCTTGGTTTCTACTTAACAGATCACCTTCATTGTACTTGATAACAACGGAAAGGATGGAGCGGGTTCCACTGAAGTCCTTTGCACCTACATAATATTTAATAATTGTGCTAACACACATCTCTGCCGAGAGCCATAATATGATAAAAAAAACTCTTGAAAATTTTGATTCTATTTCAGGGTATGCCATTAACAGGAAATAGGGACTCAACAAACTGCAGATAACAGATATATCTGATAATAGATTAGGGAAAAAATGGAAAAATAATATTTTTATAACAAGATCAGTAGAGTCGAAACTTCCTATGTGTTCTAGTTACCATTTATGTTCCCTGTAGTTGCCAAAATAATTAAGAAATAAAAATCAGAAAAGGATTAAAATAAAGTGGGCTCTCTCTTTCCTAAATTTTTAAACTTTCATCTTTTAACTGTATTACAGTTGTCATCATAACTTTAAAAACATCAACTTTCTTTTTTTTAATTTGTTTTTTTTTTATTTTTTAAGAAGCTTTAGATTACGTAAATGTTATGTAAAAAAATATAAGGGATTCCCATATGCCCCATTCCCTCCCCCTCCCATACTTTCCCACTTTTAACAACACCCTTCATTAGTGTGGTACATTTATTACAATTGATGAACACATGTTGAAGCATTGCTACTAACCATGGACTACAGTTTACATTAGAGTTTATAAATTTGAAAGTTGCATTCTGGCTTTTTAAACAGTTGTTTTCACAAGCAGTTGAAATCTGAAGTAAATTTAAATTTGACATAAACTGGTTTTCATTTTATGTAACTTAAGATGTTAAAATTTATATCATAGTTTAGAGGGATTACTTATGAAAATAAAAATGTTATTTTTAGCATTTATAAATAGTGGGGTTTTCATAATATTTAAATTTCAATTAAAGTGACTTTTTTATTGTATGTCCCTTCAGTGTTTTACACCTATAACATTAGGTAATATGCTGGGAGTTTTTAATTACCTTAAGTTTCTAATATCTATAGCATAAGCTAATAATCTCAAGATTTTATTATGTCTTAGCCAAATTAAAGGGAATTTTAAAGCTGAAAAAACTTTGGAATTTATCCCATGTGCTCCACTCTACCACTCACCACTGCCTTTTTTTTAAACGTCACTTTTATTGATACATATTAATAAAGCATACAGTTCATCCAAAGTGTACAATCAGTGGTATTTGGTATAATCCCATAGTTGTGCATTCATCACTTTAATCATTTTTGGAGCATTTTCATTATTTCACGAAGAAGAAGAAGAAACAAAAAACAAACAAGAAAATGCTTCACCTCTCAATCTCGCTGTGCTTTCCCTTCTGTTCAGGCTGTTTTTGCACAATTATTTATTTATTTAGCTGTTTTATTGAGATATATTCACATAGCATGCAGTCTATTGAAAGTGTATAATCA
>JAQZBX010077101.1:0-14328 GCA_029593785.1 Cabassous unicinctus | reverse complement strand
AGTAGTTTCTTTTATTGTAATCATCAAATGTTCCATACACAATAGGGTCAGTTTTAGAACCTGAGAGAGTTAACCACCAGGACATACCAGCAGGACAAGCCTATTTCAAGGATCAGTCATTGGTGGACCTCAGCACAGGGGGCAACATCAATGGGTTACTAGGATCAGAAGTGTGACACATTATACTCATGACTTACAGAGAATTGAGAAGAAGGATCCTGTATTCTATTTCTAACTTTCAGGTGAAAAGAGCACCTGAGCCCTCTGGAAGCAAAGGTTGAACCATAAGGAGAGAACTTTGACGGTGGCAGAAAATGTGGAGAGATATCTTTGAATAATGACTGGCTATTTGCTTGAAAATTAATATGTTTTAAACTGGGAATGCCCATAATAAATCTGGATGATGAATGAATGAATAACTAAATAAATAAAAACATAATTAATGACTATAGTGTGCTATGGAAAGAAGTAGAGAGTCATATTTTAGCTAACAAAGGATGGAGAGGAATACTCCAGGTAGGACATCTGAGACCTGAAAGGTGAGAAGGAAGAGGTAAGAACCTGATATAGGATGCATTTTGGCTTCTGAGGATTGAGAGAATCATTGTGCCTGGAACATAATTTAAAAAGGAAGAATTATATGATATGAAATTTGAGAGGTAAGAAAAAAACGAATGAAATTTTCACATTAGAAGTAAAAATAGTAGTGATAATGGACATTGTTTCAGTTTCTTGAATCTATTTGGCATTATTCTATTGTGTCATTACGTATAATGATAGCATTGGGGTAAGGTGTATATTTCTTAAAATATTAATGAATATAGTAATGAACCATCATATTGAGAAAAGGACTATATTTTCCTATTTTATAGAAACACAGTCTCAGAAATTATTGAGATTTTCCTTAACTCTTCAGAATCTATGTTGGAGACTTTTATTCATTTCTTCATTTGATCTATTTTAAAATAAAATAAAATAATATAATATATAATTGCAAATATACTCATTTCTCTGCCTCTGCCTATTTCTGTATTTCTGTCTTTCTCTCTCTATGTATGTATGAATACATATATATTCAGTTTAGTGCAATTTGATATTATTTACTTAATATATTTTTCTTAAATTCACATTCCTGGATATCTCTGATCTTTTTATGGAGTTATGTCTTTATTTCTTTTCTCTGCTATGTTTCTCCTTCTTAAATGTCACAGTATCAATTGTTTTTAAGAGTTCACTCTCTCTTATTTCAATATGTCTTGATATTTCAAAGTCTGTCTATGCTACATAAAATTCCCTGTACTGAAAAAATATCAATGCTGTCAAATTTTTTTCCTTGCTGGTTTACAGTGGTAGCAAACCCCTTGGAGCAAGGCATTCCTTAATTTACCTCAGTGCCATATATGTTTATGGCTCTCTATAAATGATAAATAGTAATAACTCTCAAGCCAAATTACTCAACTTTCCTAATGAATGTTTAGATATCCCTTAAGAGGATGCATTATATCTTCCCTTGACAGTGATGGGAATTAAACAATGTAAAAATACTCCTAATGTTATTTTAAGATTTTGATGATAAATTTTCAGATACACTGTGTTTCTCCACCAAAGCAGAATTAGTAGAAAAACAAGACAAAGGTTTTAACAGTTTTAAGAGTAAGGATGTTACAATAATTGTAATTACTCTACCATGTGTAATTATGTTTAAAAAAATAAGATAGAACATGTCCTTTATAACTTCCTTTTCCTAAGGGGAAAACCAAATTCCATAATATCAGTGATTGCCTCATGCCTTTTGCTGTCTTCTGAATAATTTGAACTTTACTTGACCTCTGAAGAACCATTATAGCCTAACAAATGGTATAAAATATAATGCTTAAGAAGGCAGAAGTCATCATATGAAGCTGAGATTAGAATCCCTGTATCATTCTGGAAAGGAAAGTATAGCAAATGATAACACAAGATCATGCTTATGATTAATTTGGGAAAAAATATCCAGACATTTGCTTTCTTTTTCTTATAGAATAATAACCTTATTTTATAACAGTTGTTCCAGGGAAAGAAGGTTCAACCTCCAGCAATAATACTGACATTCCAGAGGTATATTGGATTATGCTTGTAAACTGGTCTGTTAATCTGGGCATGATTAAGTTATGATTAGGGTATTGACTGGGCCATGTCAGTAGGGCATTGAGCCCCACCCCTTGGTGCATGGGGGAATCAAATATAAAAGGCATGACAAAGGACAGAAGGAGCAGTTTTTGAAGTTGGAGTTCTGGTGAGGAAGGAGAGAAGGCCCCGGGATAGAAACAAGCCATCCAACTGAGAGTTCACAGCTGGCCCTGTGGAGAAAAGCAAAGCCTAAAGAGCCTCATAGTCTACAGCTGACCTTGTGAAGGAAACAGAGGAGCTAAGCCTGGAGAGAAACGCAGCCCTGGGAAGAGAGGAACCCAAGAAGCCTGAACCCTGGCAAACATAGGCAGCTGTCTTGCTCCAACACGTGGCCATGGACTTTGGTGAGGGAAGAAACTTATGCTTTATGACCTGGTAACTGTGGACTTCTACCCCAAATAAATACCCTTTGTAAAGATCAACTGATTTCTGGTATTTTGCATCAGCACCCCTTTGGCTGACTAGTACACACACATTGTACTGATGTCAATTTTTTGGTTTTGATATTTTACTATATTTATGAAAGATGTAACCACTGAGAGAAAATTGGATGAAGGGTACTTAGGACCTCTTTGTACTATTTTTGAAATTTCCTTTGAATCTATAATTATTTCAAAATACAGTTAGAAGAAAAAATATACTTGTTTACTCAGTATGTTGAGATTATTATTTAATAATGTTCTTTCTCTATATACTTCTCTTTGTGATCCCTGCTATCTAGTTGTTTATAAAACTACCACAATTTTTACCTAAACATTTTTAAATTTAACCTTGGGAAAGTTTAGAGTACAATATTTATTCTTATATAACAGAGATATGGGTAATTATTTCATGCTCAAAGAAAGAAACAAACAAACCAAAACTTTAGTTTTCTTAAAAAAATCTAAATGTCTTTCACAAAATATTCTTTCTAAAGGGGTAGTCTAGGGATGTAAATGTCAGTTGAAAGAAAGCTAGAGAATGATCTAAGGACTGAATAACATAGTGAACCTGGAGGTGGATGAGAATTGTGGTTAATAGTACAAATACAAGAATGTTCTTCTAGGAACTATAGCAAATGTACATCACTATTACAAGGTGGTAAAAATATGGAGATACATGGGAGAAAACAATTAAGGTAACTTATGGACTATTGTTAACAACACCATTGTAATATTCTTGCATCAATGTCAAAGACGGTACTGTGTTAATAATAAGGGGATATGGAAAAATATACCAAATATACTCTATAGACCATAGTTAGTGATAATAGTCTGAAGATGTTCTCTCATAATCTGTAACAAATGTCCCACAGCAATGTAAGGTGTTGGTTGAGGGATGTTGACTGGGAATTCTGCACATTATGCATGATTGTTTTTTAAGTTCACAAGTTCTATAATAAAAATATATTAAAAATAACCTTTCTAATGGACCAATATGATATCCAATGTAGAATCCTGTAGCAGTTTGAAATTATTGATGAATTCTGAAAAGAAATATCGGATTATGTATGTTTGCAAACTGGTCTTTTCCTCTGGGCGTATTAGAGTGTACTGAGTTTAGAGGTTTTACTTTTACTTGATTAAATAATGATTAAGGCTTTGGTTGGGCAACATCAGTAGGACGTTGAGTCCCCACCCCCATGGTGGGCGGGGACTCATAGACAAACTGCACCACAGAGGAGGGAAGTTGGAGTTTTGATGTTGGAGTTTTAATGCTAGAGTCTTGAGCATGAGTCCTGGGAACTAAGCACACAGAGGAGGTTGATCATGAGGAAAGAGACGGCCCTGGGAGTAGAAACAAGTCATTTGCCTAGTAGTCTACAGCTGGCCGTGTGGAGATAACAGAGCAGCTGAGCCAGGAGAAGGCAAGGCTTAGGAAGAGAGGAACCCAGGAATCCTGAACCCTGGTAGATGTCGGCAGCCATCTTGCTCCAACACGATGCCATAGACTTTGGTGAGGAAGTAACTTACGCTTTATGGCCTGGAAACTGTAAGCTTCTACCCCAAATAAATACTCTTTATAAAAACCAACCAATTTCTGGTATTTTGCATCACCACCCCTTTGACTGACTAATACAGAATTTGCTTCTAGGAGTGGGATCGTGCTTTTGCAATTACCAAAATGCTGGAATGGTTTTATAAATGAGTAAGGAGGATTTTTTAGGAGGAATTCTGATATGATTGGTAGAAAAGACCTACAGTGATTTGAAGAGACTGTTGATAGCAATATGGACTCTAAAGAGACTTTTTATGAGGCCTTAGAAGTAATGATGAAACTATTATTGGAAACTGGAGGAAAGGCTATCTGTGTTTTAAAGTTGCAGAAAACTTAGCAAGATTAACTCCAGGTGTTTATGGAAGGCAGAATTTGAAAATGGTGAGCCTGGGCATTTAGCTGAAGAACTTTCCAAAGTAAACTGGGAGGATGTGGCTTGGCTTCTCCTTGCAGCTTATAGCAACAAACTAGATGAGAGAAATACACTGAGGACTGAACTGTTGGGCACAAAGAAACCAGAAACTGATTCTGGAAATTCTAAGCCTCTGGAAATCAAGTCCCCAGATGATTGTGCCCCATTTGAGCACTTACCTAAACCTGGAACTTGTAAATCAGAATTGAAGATGCAGTTATCTAGAAAAGACTTGTGGAAAGTCTTACTGTCTGACGGCTTGAACCCCTGCTTCTTGCATGCTAAACCAACAAGTTTTTTGAGAGAGCTGTATGATCAAAACCACTGCCAGCTTAGATTAAAAGAGACATGGAAAGGAGAGATTGAAGGAGAAAACAGCTTTAAGAGGAAAATGATGGAAACTGAGATCTGGAATTAAGACATCACCTTGGGCCAAGAGAGGAGCCCCACCCATTTGTATAGAAAGGGTGAGGTTGCCCCAGCAATTGAATAGGGTGAATGTTCCCATTTGATGTTAGGGGAGAGTTTTGCCACCCCAGGGTACAGAGAGTATGGAGCACATTCCTCAAGAATTAAGGCAATTAAGGTAGCATCCCATAGGTTGGAGAGGGGTGGACCTGTCCCCCATGGATTAGGGAAGGCCACGTGGTTAACTCGTTACTCTGAGAGGGTTGAACCTGTATTCCAAAGGTTAGGGAGGATGTTGTCTTCACTTCACTGTACTAGTGGGGCTAAGACTCTAAACCCCCAAAGATTGGGTAAGGTGTGGCAATCACCCCAACACTCTTGGAGGGTGAAGTCTACAGCTTGGTCGACACCCAGGTGCTTGATGAGGGTGGAACCAAGAAAATGGCCATTGGGCAAGCCTGTGAAAAGGGTGGGTCCTTATGAGGCCCCAGGGAGAAGAAACCATCATCTTAAGAGTGACTCTTAGACTTAAAAATTGAATAGAGGATGCCCTGCAGGTTTACTGAATTGTAGAAGACTTGTGAATCATGTTTCTCTCCCAAACTCTCCTTATGGTAATGAAAATGTTTATCCTTTGTCTGTCCATTTGTGTATTGGTAGCAGATAAATTGTCTTGTAAGTTTCAGACATCTACAGTCAGACCAGATGGGATTTTGCCCCCAAAAACTATATTTCTTTAAACAGACTATGATATGATTTTATACTCAGCATTGTTACTGATTTCAGGATTATTTTTGAATATTGTAATGCCTTTTTGGAATTCAGAGGGTGGAGTGTAGCAGTTTGACATTATTGATAAATTCCAAAAAGAAATATTGGCTTATGTTTGTAAACTGATCTTTTCTTCTGGGTGTATTAGAGTGTATTGGATTCAGAGGTTTTACTTTTACTTGATTAAATAATGATTAAGGCTTTGATTGGCCAATGTCAGTGGGACGTTGAGTCTCCACCCCCATGGTGGGTGAGGACTCACAAAGAAATTGCACTGCAGAGAAGGGAGTTTGGAGTTTTGATGTTGAAGTTTTGATGCTGGAGTCTTGAGCCCCAGGAAGTAAGCACACAGAGGAGGTTGATCTTGAGGAAAGAAAGAAGGCCCCGGGAAGAGAAACAAGCCCATCTAATAGTCTACAGCTGGCCTTGTGAAGATAACAGAGCAGCTGAGCCAGGAGAAGGCAAGCCCTGGGAAGAGAGGAACCCAGGAAGCCTGAACCCTGGCAGATGTCAGCAGCTATCTTGCTCCAACACGTGGCAATGGACTTTGGTGAGGGAAGTAACTTACACTTTATGGCCTGGTAACTGTAAGCTTCTATCCCAAATAAATACCCTTTGTAAAAGCCAAACAAATTCTGGTATTTTACATCAGCACCCCTTTGGCTGACTAATACAGATCCCACAAACTAAAAAATTCTATAAGAACTTCTATTGCTTTTTATTTCTTTGTTTATTATGTTTCTTAAACAAAAATATTTTAAACTATTTCCTCAAGTGCTAACATTTTTTCTTTACATTTGTTATCATATTTTACCTATATTATTAGCTTATTTCAAGAACTTTCCAAAATGTTACATTTTACCTAAACTTTAGATTACTTCAATATATAGTCATGTGTGTGTGTGTGTGATACTTATGAATGCTGGCACCAGCTTATTTATCTAGTGATTTCAGACTAATTCAGAGTATAAGAGATCTAATGAGTAATACTGTGTCTGACCATATTCTTACATTTAATTCCTGATTTTCAAAATTTGATCAACAATGAATCACAGTAATATCTCCTGAATTTATTTGAAGACAATATGGAAATTTATCAATTACAATATGCTTTATTAGATGAAGAGTTTAAGTGGAGAGTAATAATTACAGTGGACACTAAATTATAAAAGAGCATAACTTTTTCCTCTAATAAGAGGATCAATTAATATAATATAATTTTACTGTTTTGCTAAATATAAAATTGTTATGGAAGAGATATTTCAAAAGATTTGAATATATTTCAAAGAATATGGAAAAATGCATGTCTATGTGCTTTCATTCTTTCGGAACTGGATAGGACCAATGATAATAATAATATCAAAATTATTGACCGTTTACTAAATGTCAGGAAATTTGCTAAATATTTTATTTGTATTAATTACTTTTATCCTCACTATATTCCCTGAAAATAGGTATTGTTATTGTTCTATATAACATATGCAGATAATCATTGTTGTGAAAGAGGAAATAGCCTTATTTTTTGTTGATGTATAAACTACAATAAATATTAGTGATAAAATATTATATTTCAGTCCACTGTGGACTTCTCTGTTACAAAATAAAATAATTTATACAAATAAAAAATGGCAACCCAGATTCGAAGTAGAGAATTTAAAGGGTTGAAAGTAATATGCTGTCTTTTTGCTGCAGGTGTACCTAGAGAGGAACAATCTCTCTTGCTTTGCCTAGGTGATGATGGATAAGTATTTTTAAGTAAATACATTATTTTTTCATCAAATGGTTATTTACCTCTGTTCCTTCCTTATAAAATTACTCCATATCCAGATATTTTTAAAGCACAGCAAGGTCTTCTACTAAATAGATAAATTGATTAATTAAACATGAAAAAATGTTCAACATCACTAGCAATTAGGGAAATGCAAATCAAAACTACAATGAGATATCATTTCACACCTATTAGACTGGCCACTATTAAAAAGTTGGAAAACTGTAAATGTTGGAGAGGATGTGGAATTATAGGAACACTTATTCACTGTTGGTGGGAATGTAGAATGGTACAGCCACTGTGGAGGACTGTTTGACAGTTAAGGAAGTTGAATATAAACTTGCCATGGGACCTGGCAATGCCATTACTAGGTCAGAGACACAAACAGACATCTGCACACTGATGTTCATAGCAGCATTACTCATGATTGCCAAAATTTGGAAACAACTCGGGTGTCCATCAACTTATTAATGGATAAGCAAATTGTGGCATATACACATGATGGAATATTATGCAGCGTCAAGAAGAAATGAAGTTGTGAAGCATATGACAACATGGGTGAACCTGGAGGACATTATGTTAATTGAAGCAATCCCGACACAAAAGGACACTGTATGATTGTGCTATTATGAACTAAATATATTGTGTAAAGTCATGGAGTTAATAATTAGAATATTGCTCAGCAGAAAATAGAAGGAGGGTAGAGAATGGAAAGCTGAGGGTTAATCTGTGCAGAATTGGTAAAAAGGTTGTTTGTAAATCTTTGGATGTGAATAGAAATGGTTAAAGCATGGCATGGTCTTTGTAACTAGTAGTGCTATTGTATAAGTACGACAGTGGTTGAAAGGGAAAGTCTAAGGTCATGTATATTACTAGAAGGAAGTCTCAAAACTGTAGCATGGTACTGTATATGATAGTAAGACCTCATGTAAAACACAAATATGGGTGACATTGCATGTATAAGATTGTTTTTACAAAATGTAAATACAAATATACTAGAAAGAAGGAAAAAGAATAGCATCTATGTACAGCAGGGGAAGCAGGGAGATTGAAAGATGATGACATTTGTTTGTTTGATTTTTGTTTTTTATTATTATTATTGGAATAATGAAAGTGCTCTAAGAATGATTGTTGTGATGAATGCACAAATATGTGATTACACTGAATACCATTGATTGAACACTTTGGATGGATTTATGCTTTATTAATATGTTTCAATAAAATTTATTTGTTAAAAAAACAATTCCCTATTCACTACAGTGTTAAATGTACATATTAGATGTGAGTTTTAAATTTAAAATGATAGAAAAAGTCACCTTTTATATAACTAAGTCTATATATTAATTAAAATGAAAACATTTAATTTCTTAGATTATTTGGGTGCTTACATTTTCAACTTTTCACTACTGCCATTTTTCTTGATACTTGAGCTATACCAATGAGCAAATAAGAGCAAAATTCTCTGCCTTCATGTATTCTTCCTTCTGGTGGGGCAGAAAAGACAGAATAAATACTAAAATTGAAAAATATATTAGCAGGTGATAACTAATATGGGAAAGAGTAAAAGTAGAGCAGGGTAAGAGGAATCAGGAGTTCAGGGAAAGAACAGGCTGCAGTATTCAATAGGGTGGCCGGGAAATCTCACTGAAAGGGTATGTTAGAGCAAAGACAGAAGGAGATGGGGCAAGCTAGTCAAACAGATGATGAAGAGAAGAACACTCCAGCAGAGAGAAGAAATACAGCACAAGTCCAAAAGTGGGAATATGCCTGACTTATCTGAGGTACAATAAGGAGGCTGGGTGGCTGCAGCATGGTGAGCAAGGCCTAAGATGTGAAAAATTAACGTGAAACCAGGTTATACAGTGTCTTGTAGGGCACTTAAGGACATTTGCTTTTACTGTTAAGTAAATGGTGACTCACTGAAGGGTCATGAGTGGAGGAGCAGAGGGTAACATCAATTTAGGTTTGAAAATGAATATTCTGACTGCTCTATTGAAATTATACTGAGTGTGGAGTCTGGGGTAGAGTGGACAATTGAGACTTTATGGATATACTTGCAGTAATTCAGGTGAGAGATGTTAGTGGCCAATGGAGGAGATAAGGCATGGTCAGAAACCTGATATATTTTGAAGGTAAGCCAGCAGGTTTCTAGATTGTAGTTGCAGAGTAATAGAAAGAGTTGAGTTAATATGACTCTGAGGTCTTTATGAAACAAGAGAAAAAATTATAAGCAAGAGAATAAGCTATATCAAATGCTAGATGTAAGAGAAAATAAGATTAAGACAGATACATGATGATAGTCATATGTTAATATTAATATGCATTCTCTTAAACTTTTCCACTTTGAAAAAAATCTTTTATAGGCAAGTGTAATGATTATATAGAATATTTTCACCATACCCAAAAACAAACTTGTAAAAAGAATATATACTTTATTTTAGTGGCACATTTCTACATGTGGAATATTTCTTCAGGGGTCATCCCCTGAAAAATCCAAAACCATAAAGATCATATATTTTGGAACATGAACAGTGGTCTTTAGAGTCAGTCATTTCTATGTGATGCAGAAAATCATTCCTTTCAAGAGCCAGGTCAGGTAAGGTACAATGTTTATTTTTACATAAAAATAATTTATGGTGAATTATACTTATTTTTATCGTACAAAAATTTCAAATTAAGTTTTTTTAAATTTATTTTTATTATTTGTAAAGAAACCTTAGATTACATAAATGTTACATAGAAAATATAGAGGATTTCCAAATACCTCAACCTTTCCTCCCACACATTTTCCCCCATTAACAACATCTTTCATTCCTGTGTTACATTTGTTACAATTGATGAACACTCATTGAAGTATTGCTAATAACCATGGTCTATAGTTCACATTATGGTTTACACTTTGCACTGCACAATTTTATTGGTTTTGACAAAATGTATAATGACCTGTATCCATCATGCAATATCATGCAGAACAATTCCAACGTCTTGAAAATGCCCCGTGTAATACCTGTTCTTCCCTTTCCCTGCCCTCAGAACCTTTGGTGACCATTGCTTATATATCAATGTTACAAGCTCTTCCATTGCTAGAATAATAAGTCTACTTTAGTCCATATTTGCAATTCCCCCTTATGTTTGTTCATTCTGAAGCAGGCTAGTAAAATAGGAAATCAATAGATGGATCTGGAACCTGGTAAGAAGTCCACATGGACATTGATACCCCCAAGATGGCTGCTGGAAGACCCTCATGAGAAATCTCATTCAGAATGAGATTTCCTCTGGAAGCCAGGAGAAGCCCCAGACATTCTCCAGGGCCTTATCATTGGGCCCTCCCGGAGGATTGATGGGTGGGGTAATCTATCAAAACAGCAAACAGCTGGGACTTCTCCCATGTCATTAGCAAAGGGGCAGAATAATTAATGGTTTAAAAAGCAAGCGCAAAGGCTAAACCATCTCTCTCTCTCTCTTGCCTTTTGACCCGTCCTTGCCTTCTGTGCCCTGCTCTTGCCATGTCCCCCCACATGGATCAACACACAGGTAAAACATGGGCATTTATAATCTATAATGGGAAATTGTAATCTGTAAATAGGTCCTCTTTATCACTGTTCAGCCCCTTCCTCTCCACCTGAGACCCATGATCTGTCATATTCTACCATTGCTCTTCCCTCCCTGCTTGAATAAATTACTGGCCTAATCAATGTGGTGTACTCTTGAAATTCATTTCTTGTAGCTTAGTCAAGAACCTATACAAAATCTGGTAACAATTCCTCAGTCTTGAGGATTTGGGGATGGTGATGCCCACTCTGCTTCCGATAGAGAGGGGGCTTAGACCCCATGGGGCAGATGGATGGAACTGTCTTCCTTGCAGCTGTAGATACTCTCTGTTTTTTGGGATGAGCATTGTCCATCATCACCTTTATTAATTGTCTTTGTTGAGTCTGATGAATTGGAGGGTAGGTGTTGGCTGCAACTCTGCTGAGATTCAGGTTATCAATTGACATATGAACAGCTAAAGGAGTTAAGTCCCTGGGACACATATTTAATGGGTATAGTGTTAATTATCAGTTCAAATAAAAGGGGCAGAAGAACCATGGGTAGGAATAATATAAACGAGTCCAAGTCCAATACATTGGGGAGATAGGTTATCATATATTCCAAGGTAAGGCACACTGACAAGGTATTGAATTCCTGGGATTATAGTTAAATACAATACCTCTCTTTACCTTCAGATTAATATAGTAAATATCTCCAGCAAAATATGTAAACTTTTAATCCAGTTAAGTATGGAAAAATATCCTTTTTATTAAAATATCCTTTCTATTAAAACTTTAAATAAAGGCCAACTAAAAGATGAGGCAAATGTAATAAGAGTAGAGATACTAAATTAAAAATATTCCAAGGTCAGAAGTAATAACTGGTGGAAATTTTAATGTAAGACATCAATAAAAAGACTTCTTATTTTGGGAACTGTAATACATTTAGAACAAGATTTAAAAACATCAAATGACTGATGGAGTAATTATGAAAACTGTAGTCATATTTAAATGCATACATTATACTGCAGGTGTGAAATTCAGACTACTCAGGAATCATTAAAATACCATTCCTATTTGAAGTTAATAAGAAAGTGCTATTGAATTTACATCTTTTGTCAATATACAAACAATAGTATAAAACTATAAAGCACAATTCCATCACCCTCTTTTCCAAGAAGTTCGTTTCAATATGTTCTGCATAGTCAACAATAGTATTATATTGTCCTCTTCTCATCAGTATAAATCACTGCAAAGTTTATTTTGAAACTCCACTCAGGTATTGAAAGGGACCAGTTAATATCTGTGAAACTATAGTATCTTCTTTCAGAGAATTGTGATTTTAGAGGAGAGAAGAAAATCAGAGAAACGTTTTAATCAACTAGCACTGCCTATTGCCCCTGTTAATGTAAAACAGTTTCAATACAACTCGGGCTTATTGTGTTTACTTTGAATGTTTTGGACGAAATGCTTGTGTTAATGCTATATCAATAGAACCTGTCCTCAGATTTTTCATAGCCCAAAGCTTTTGTTAGATTTTTTTTTTTGTTTTTAAGATGTCTTTGTGTCTTCTATTGGTTCACAATATAATTTTTCATTTCAGAAGGAAAAAAAAAAGTACTTTCATACTTCTCTCTTAAAATAAGCTTATTTCATGGGTTACAGTAAGATATTTGTAATCTCTCCTTGTGTACTATATTTATTGTAGGTATCAACCAGCATGTTTACATCCCTGTGGGGTTTAAAAAATGAGGGTGTTATAATTCACAAGTGAAGAAATAAGTAGTAAATTCTTGGTCTAGCTCCCCATGTTCACATTTCAATAACAAAAGTTACTAAAACTTTAATTGTTTCCCTGTCAATAACTGATAAATGACCTGTATGGCATGATGGACAGAGATGGACACAATGGAATCCACCATCTCATGTCTTGTGTGGGACCTTGAAAAATCATTTACTTTCTCTCCTTTATCTTTGGTCTCTCTTTGAGAATATTTTACCTAAATGTCTCCTCATTCTACTTTCTTTAAAGTCATTACAATTTTCCTCTTTCCTTCACCAATAAACCTCATGAGGAATTAGCTTATATTTTCTCAATTCTCATTCCCACTCTGATCCACTGTATTTGCTTTTGACTGAACTGAAAATTATTCTAACTAAATAAGCTATTACTCTGCTTTGATTTGCCTAATATGTTATATTTAATTTAAGTTGAACATAAATATAAATATGGAAATGAGAATCTGATCAACAATTTGAAAGGATAATGGTTGCTCTGTGAAAAATTATCTGTTGGGGACAGAGAAGCAAGACAGCAAGCAAGAAGACTAATGAGGAGATAATTGCAATATTCCAAGAATGAGATGATATTGGCTTGGACTTGGGTTTTAGGGTGTGATGATTTTTTTGAGATTTAGGTTGTATTTTAGAAAGAGCATTGATTGTATTTGCTGAGAGATTGGATGAGGAGTGTAAGACAAAGGATAAAAATCAAGGTTTATTACTAGTTTTTTTACATGTAAATGAAGATGTTAAGAAGCTGGTTGGGTATGAGTACAGAGCTCAGGAGTGAGGCATAGAGATGGAGATGTGGAGTCAGCAAACAAAAATATATCAAGCCATGGGACCAAATGGGGTCACCTAAGAAGTGAGTGTAATAGAATTGATAATATGGAAGACATCACTATTCTTGATAAGATCTACTTCAGGAGAGAAGTCAGGTGCGAGATCAATTGGCGTGGGTTGAAGGATAATGAGAAAAGAATGTGTAGACTGCAAGACACAAAGATACAGTTATGTGTATGATATATAAGAACCTGTTCTTCTGCATCTTTCATTCCATTGGAAGAAGAAAAGACATAAACAAGTGAATAAATCAATCTTGTTAAATTGTGGTAAATGCAATTAGGAAAAGAAAACATAATGGTTGTGAAAATTAACTTTTTGTCATGGGATATGACATTTGAGCTGATAACAGATTACTTGACTTGATTACTCTCCCTGCTATTTTCTGTGTGTTCCCTGTCACTGGAAATAATTTTAAGCATGCCCAGAGATAGTATAATTGGGAAGAGTCCACATGCTTGTTTAAATAAGCCTCTCCTAAATTTAAGATGGACATTTTTATTGTTTTTCTCACATAAACATTGATATTCTAGGAACTGATATGGTCAGAACACACTTTGGAAAATGCTGTTTCAGAATGCATGTAAGTAGAGAAAAGAGAATAAGATAAAAAATGCATTTCAAATAATATTAATAACCAAACTCTTATCAAATTTGGTGAAAGGCAT
>JAQZBX010077100.1:0-14328 GCA_029593785.1 Cabassous unicinctus | reverse complement strand
ATCCCTCTAGGAATCCGGTATTGCCTTTGATTTACTATTTTGCTACGCAGGGGCAGTTCTAGAGGCTTCCACTTGGCCTTTCCAACCATAATAGCCCTCACTCCATAAGTCAGGGATCCAATGTGGGGATTCTGCCAGTTACTGAGTATGTCTATTCCAATTATGCATTCTGGAACTGGAGAAATAACCACAGAGTGGGTCTGGGGACCCACTGGACCCACTGTGAGATGGACCTGAGCTAAAACTCCATCAATCACCTGACCTCCATAAGCTCCTACTCTGACTGGTAGACCACAGTGATATTTTGGGTCTTCTGGAATTAGTGTCACTTCTGAGCCAGTGTCTAGTAATCCCCAAAATGTCTGATCATTTCCTTTTCCCCAAAGCACAGTTACCCTGATAAAAGTCTATAGGTCTCTTGGGCAAAGCTGAGGGCAATCTCCTTGATTGATGCAGATGTAATCAGCCATCCATGCAGTAAGTTCACTGGTGACCAAAGTCCATAAATGCTCTTGTATTACAATTAGTCCAGTGCTTGCTGGACCTAACACCTGGACACAATTACCTGGCTGAGTTGACACATTAGCCTAACCATCACACCCCCCCAAGGCTTCCCATCACTTTCAAAGTAAAACCCAGACTCCCCATCAAAGCTAATGGTGGTGGACCAGAAAGGCCACAGCCCCTGCCCACCTCATTCCTTTCATTCTCCCTCTTACTCACTCTGTGCCAGCCACACTGGCCTTCTTTCTGTTCCTCAAACTTGCTGGGCTCATTCCTTTCCCCAAGGACTTTGCTTTTACTGTCTCTGGTCCTAGGTCTCTACTCCAGAGTCACTTCCACGAAGGCCGTCTCTGATGACCTACGTGGCTCCACTCACCATTGCATCACCTGCTATGTTTCTTCACAGCACTTGTTACTATTTCATTCATTAGATTTCGCAGGATTTCTCCCTCACTAGGATATGTGCCAGGAGGCCAAGGACCATGTCTACCTTGTCAATATCTCCACTTCAATGTGAAAAAATAACTTCAGACGTCATCTGCCTAAAACCCAGTTCCTGAACTTCCCAGGCCCTGTCATCACCACCTCCCTGCACTCCTGCTCCTCTCAGATTCTCGTCCTTGCATGTGGCAACTCTATCCATTCAGTATCTCAGGCCAAAATTATTGGCGTCACCCTTGATGCCCCTCTTTCCTCACATCCCACACTAATTCCATCAGCACATTCCGCGGGCTTTGCCTCCTACCAGCCTGATGACTCGCCACCACATCCTTCTCCTTCCCTGCTTCCAGTAGCCAACTGACTGCCCAGGCTTATTGCAATAGATTCCTTACTGTCCCCTTGCATCTCCTCTTGTCCCTCTTCTCTCAGTTCTCCATAGAGTGATTCTTTGAAAGTAGTTTTAAATGTCACTCCTCTTTTCAGAGCTGCCCAATGTCTCCCTAGCTCAGAGGAAAATCAAAAGTCTTTCGCTGGGGAATGAAGCTAGTTTGAAACATGTACATACTGTATGATTTATGGGAACATAAAACTATAGAAACAGTAAAATATCAGTAGTTGGCAGGGATTCAGGGGAAGGGGTGGGGATGAAGAGGTGGAGCCCAGGAAATTTTTAGGGACGTGAACCTATTCTGTTGAAACTATGATGGTAGGTAGTTAGCATTATACATTTGTCAAAACCTACAGAACTATAGAATGCAAAGAGTGAACCCTACGTAAACTGTGGAGTTTGGTTAATGATAATAATGGCTCATCTGTTGTAACAAATGTATTGCACTCATGCAAGATGTCAATAGCAAGGGAGACTGTGTGGGGTGAGGTAAGGGTGGCAGAAGGGAATGCGGGACTCTGCTTTTTGCTTAGTTTTTCTGTATACCTAAAACTGCTCTAAAAATTAGTCTATTTTTTAAAAATGCATGACACATAGTAAGTACTCAACACATGATAGCTATTATTATTACTATGCAATGGTGTTTCTTATGGGATTCCCAGGGGGAACATACTTTCATTATAAGGGTCCCTTTTGACTCCATTACCCTAGAGAAATGTAGCTGCAAGCATGTTAACTTGGCAGTAAAAATATTATTCTTCCCAAAATGACATTTACAGGCCATCTTGCACATGTTCAAACATTAAAATGGCATAAATTGTCAAATAAAACAAAACAAAACAAAAAACAAAAATTCTTTCACTGGGGAGTGGATGTAGCTCAAGTGGTTAAGTGCCTGCTTCCCATGTACGAGGTCCTGGCTTCCATCCACAGTACCTTCTTAAAAAAAAAAGTCTTTCACTACTTCCTTTCCTTGCTCACTCCACTCTAGCTGTACCATCCCAGGGCATACCCAGCTCAGACCCTTTGCACGTGCTGCTCTGTCAAGAATGGCTTCCACCAGATGCCACATGGTGTACTCCCGCACTCACTGAGGTCTCCACCCAGGGAGGGCTGCTCCAGCACTTCTCTTTTAATTTGCCCCCAACCCATGCCCTCCACTCTCTCTCTTATTTTTCTCCAAAGTATTTATCACTTCTTTCTATTTATTTGTTATGATCTCTTCCCAGTAGAATGTAAATTTCCCAGGGAGGGGTTTTTTCTGTTTTTGTCATTGCTATATCTTTAGAGCCTAAGTCAGTGTCTGGCAGAGAATAGGAGCTCATAGTTATTGGATAATTGAATGACTCAGTGATGGTGTTCACTGTTGAATAGCACAGGCTAAGAATTTAGTCCTTATTGAGTAAATGAATGAATGATAATCAAATGAAACTTACCAAATGCATTAAATCAACAAAGATACAGGTTATGTCTATTATGGGTCTGGAATTGATCTACCTTGGTGAACAGTAGTGAATAAAATAGACAAAATCCTGCCCATACCACCACACTGAATGTGTAGTCTAGTTGGGAAGAAGCTACTGATCAAACAATAACAGAACATATCATTACAAACTGTGGCACTGCTGGGAAGGAAGAGTAGCAAACACTCCGAGCGTAGCTTCATTAAGGAAGATGGGGAAGACTTCTTTGAGGAAGTGACGTTTGAGCTGAGATCAGAAGATTGAAAAGGGGCAGGAAAGAGGTGGGGGTGGGGGATGGCCCTGAGCCACCTGGGTATGGGTTAATCATTTATATCTTACTGTTTCTAAGATCCTAGTAAGACGTGGTATTTGGTTTCTGATGTATACTATTATCTAAATTCATTTTTTAGCTACTGATATAATTTGGTAATGGTTTTGATTCTTTCCCCAATGGAAATGGGAAACACCTCCAAACTCAGGATTCCAGTTAAATCTTGGCAACCACAGAGTTTATGCAGTGTCTGGTTGGAACTTTTACATCATCCTTGTTTGTTTTCTTCCCTTTCCAGTCCGTCCACACTGGCGAGTCATTACAAGCTGGAGCTCACCCTGGGTTAAGTGGACCATTTCCTGGAAAACAGCTGGTTGAGCTGCCCCCTCCCCATGTGCCCTTGAAATAAACATCCCCTTTGGAGAAAGGTTTTCTTCAGTGACTTCTTGCTCAGCATCTTTTTCACAATTTACATTCCTGTTTTGCATGACTTCTCAGAAGAAATCTAGAAAACAATAAGTAAAGCAACAGCCCAGTCTCCTCCAGCACTTTCCTGCACCAACGCTACAGCTCTGAGAGTTAGGCACTATTTTCAGCCTCTGTTCTCAGAGGAGGAAGATGCTGGTAAGTTAAGGAACATGTCCCGCATCAACCAATAACTAAATGGCAGAGGCAGGTCTTGTATGCAGGACTGTCTGACTCAAGAGCCTGTGCTTTTAACCTTTGAGCCACAAGGTCTCCGTGAACCAAATTTTGAGTCTCCCGTTAGCTTCAAGTTCTAGAACTCATCCTAATCAAAAGCTACATAGTGCAGTTCCAGGCACATAGTGGGTGCTTAACAAGCAAACAAGTAAATGGAGAAGAAAAGACACATGCCCAACACTTAGTCGTCCCCAGGAGAGTGAATCAGACAACAGTTCTCACTAAAACCAACCTCCCCTGTGTTGGGCTTTTTGAGGAGGTCCAATAAATAGCCCCTTCTTCCCTGCCCGAGTTCTCAACCAAGTGAAATAAAGCAAGAGAACAAGCAGGCAAGAGTCCAAATATTCCTGATAAATCTAGATGTCTGCAGTGTGCAGGCCAGTGCACTTCCCAACACTGTCCACAGGATCAAACAATCTCTCCAAGCCTGTCACAGGCACAGAGAACTCAGCCCTGGTGCTAAGTCTCTGCTACACGAGGACACCCAGAGCAGAGGACAGCTTATCTCCTTGATTAACCCCCAAATTTACCAACCAGATCAATCTCTCCCTCTTTCACTGGGGGCGCCAAGGGCAGAGAGAGGCCGGGAGTTCTCTCCACGTGGAAGGACACACGAGGACCAGCCTGAGCCTGGGGAGGGTGAGCACAGGGAGGTGTCGCCCCCCAGCTGGTAGGAACCTCTGCTCTTGGGTCAGCTCTCTTGGTGTCTCTTCACTGATTACTTTTTCACAGCATGTGAAAATTTCTACCACGGGAGACTGTCCACATGACATCAAAACGCTTGGGTGAAAAGTAGAAAATTTTGTCAAAGGACTGTTTGTGAAATAGAGTAAAAGCCCCAGAAAGGCAACGTGTAATGATTGTTATCATCAGTGCAGCATCAGCCAAAAGCCAGTTTGCCTAATGCCACAGACTGAGGTGCCTGACAGGCAGGCCTCGTGGCCGGTGAGCACAAGGCTGTGGAGTGGAATGCCCTTGGGTTTGAATCCTGCTTTGCTCCTTATTGGCTTGTAGACTCAGGCTTGTTACTTAACCTTTCCAGACCTCATTTCTGTAAATATAAAATAAGGATAATAATAGCACCCATTCAACAGGATTTTTTGGTGAAGATTTATTTAGATAATGCATTTCCAATACACTGACCTATAGCTGGCACATGGTGAGCTTTTAGTAAATGTTCGTTAATATTGATGCTATGATTTTTTCATTGGCAGTGTTGGTTTGGGTCATTGTTTCATGATAAAATGTAGATTTAGTACTTGCATTATCCTCTTATTGTCTATTTGCTAATGTGGCATAGAAAGCACTGGAAGAAGAAGCTGGCAGCCCAGAGTTCAAATCCAAGTTCTGGTGCTTTCCAGCTGCATGATAACTTGCAAAATCACTAAACCTCTTTGACCCTCAGTTTCCTCATTGGTTACAGGTGACAAAGACCTGAGAGCTAGTTTGACTTTGGGACATGAGTCCCAAAACTCAGTTTGGCACATTGGTTTTCTTTCCTTGGAACATTCCTCCTCGCTCCATTCCCTTATCTGGTTCACACGTGGTGAAAGGCTTGATCTGCAGGGAGCCCTCCCCCACCCCCCCCACAGTATGCATTCATTTGGACCACACGTTATATTGAGCAACTACCCTGTCTGCCAGGCACTGTCTTGCAGTTTGAGTGATGAACACGCTAAACACGGCCTTGGACTTTGAGGATCGGGAGGAAAAAGACAAACAAATAAGGAAAGAGGTGAACAAGAAAGTATATCAGGTAGCAGTGAGGGACATGAAGGAAATACAACAAAGAGAGGGGACAGCGGACGACTCAGCTTAGCGTCAGAGAAGGGCTCACGGAGGAGGTGACATTGGGTTGAGGCCTGGATGATGAGCGGGGAAGCAAGGGATGGGGGTACAGTGCCGCAGGCAACGGCAGCAGAGATGAGCGGTGTGAGGTGGGAATGAACAAAGCGCAGGGGAGAGTGGAGAAGGGCGCAGCCAGCAGGCGGCAGGACTCTACGTCCTCCCAGCACTGAGTACAGTTCCTTCACGGAATTTATCACGTGGCATCGATTCCCACGCATACCTTCCCCACTTTCCCATTCCTGTCACCGCCAGCCAAAAACCTAGGTGCATTTTAAAAAATTTCTTGTTTTCCATCGCCCCCCACATCCAAACCATGAGCGAGTCCTGCTGCCTCTTCCTGTTGAGTGTACCTGAAAAACGCCTCCCAAGCCTGCCCCACTTCTCTACCTTTACTCCCACTGGCCTAATCTAGTCCATTGTCATCTCTTGCCTAGAAGACCAAAACAGACTCCTAATGGCTCCCTCTCTGCTATTGCCTACTGCGCCCCCACCCCCAGCCACCCTTACTTTCTACATGACATCTGCTTTTTTTTTTTTTAAAAAAAAACAACCAATCATGCCTGAAATCTCCAACCCAATTAGAATAAAATCCAGTCTCCTCCTCTTGTAAAGCCATGTAATTCTAGCCTATTCGACCCAGCCGACTTCCTATACCCACACTGGCCCCAGCCTCCAAGCCTTTGTATAAACTATTCCCTCTGCCTGGAAAACTTTCCCCCCAGATCTTCACAGGACATGCTCTGTTTGTTCTTCTGGTCCCCACTGAAACGTGTCCTCTTCAGAGAGGCATTCCTTGACCATCTAAACTACAAGTGCCATTTCAAGAAGTTTTTATCATGTTTCTTGGTGTTATCTTCTTCACAATGCTTCTGCCACCATATATATCTCCTTCTCCGCCTATTCGCTCACCATTTGTGTTCACTAACTAGATGGTGAGCTCCAAAAGAGCAGGACTTTGTCTGGTTTGGCATGCTGGTGTATCCTCCAAGCCTAGCACTGGGCCTGGCACATAGTAGGTGCTCAAAAGGATATCTGTTGAATAAACAAGTGGATGGGTGAATGAATGGGTGGGCTCCAGTCTTGTCTTGGTGGTGGACATCGAGTGCCTCATGAAAGGAAGGATCTGTGGCTCCCCCTCCAGCCTCTGGCCTGGGCTCCTGGCCGCCGCGGTCCCAGTATTTGGAACCATGATTGTGCTTCCACCACTGACTCCCCTGGCGTCTTCAGAGCTGAGACCTGGACTTTCTGCCTTCATTTTGATGTTTTGATGACATACTTGTTGCCTTCCTTGGGGATGTTAAGTGACTCTGGTACCCTATTGTTTCCCCTAGGGGGACCTCCTCTTCCCAGTCAGGCCTGTTCCAGGCTTGTGGGCATGATCCAAATTCAGAAACACACACACACGCACCCCTTCTCCTTGGTCTATGGTCCTTGTAAATCTACGTATTAGATTCTAGCTGATGATATAACACATTTGCTCAACAAAATTCTCCCAGTCTTGGGCCTACTCTTCACCCCAAAATAAGATAATTCAGAGACACTGCCAGCCCCTTCCTCAGAGCTGCCCTCTGCCACGGTGGAATTGCAGGAGCACCAAGGTTCTGACGTATTACTTGGAGGCAGGAATCACAGAGGGCCTGCCCGAGGCAGACATGTGGAGGAAACACAACAAAACATACCTGAAGTGGGTAGGCCACTTCCTTTCTCAGCGCTCCTGTCTGTAATACCCTTGGCAACTTCACTGGGAAGGAAGGAGGCAGGAGAGCTGAGCTATTGAGAACATGAACTTGGCATCCTCACACTGCCACTTAGTACCAGGAAGACCTCGGGCAAGGAGCTCACCCTCTTGAGGCCTCATCTGTGAAATGGGGATGATGGCACTGGTGTCATAAGGTTGTCATGAGTGTTGATGGAGAGAGCGTATGAGAAGTGTTTAGTACAATGTTTGGGGCATAATTGTTAAGAAGCATGTCATAATTCTCCCACAGGGAAAAGACAAATGTATTTTGATGAAATAGACGGCTGATAAAATATATGACCTTATTTACCCTTCCCATGGCCTGGAATGTTCTTCCAACCCCTGCCCACCATGCCCACCATGGCTCCCAATCGTTTGGCGGTCACGGTAGAACTGTCATCTCCTGAAAGAAGCTTGTCCTTTCAACCAGTTATTCTCAAACTTGGCTACACATTGGGGTCACCTGGGGAACTTTTGCAACTACTGATAACCTGTGTCCAACCCCCAGAGATTCTGATTTAATTAGGTGCTGCCTGGACATTGGGAGTTTAAAATGTGCTCCAGAAAATTCTAGGGTTCAGCCAAGGTCGAGAACCACCGCTTTCAGAGGCAGTGTAGCATCCTGACTGAACGCACAGACCCTGGAGCCAGACTGTCTGGGTTTGTGGCCTGGTTCTGAGACTCACTAGCTGTATGACTGAGGCTCGGTGCTTCAGTTTCCTCATCTGTTAAATGGATGTAATGATAACAGAACTTCCCTCACAGTGTTGTGAAGATTGAATGTGTTAATAACATGCACTGCACTTAGAAAGCGTCTGTCAGACACAAAGTAAGACCTGTGCTTATAATTGCTTTTGATCTTGTCCACTTATATTATCCACTGCCCATTATCTTTTCACCCACAGAACACTGGTCTTTGCTTTGATGCTGTTAGCAAAGTTTGTCCTTATGTTTGCTGAATGCCTGCCTTGCTGAGTTGACCAGGGGTAGGTAAAAATGGTTTTTACATTTTTAACTGGTTAAAAAACAAAAGAAGGGAAGCAGTTGTGGCTCAAGCAGTTGGGCATCCGCCTACCACATGGGAAGTCCCGAGTTCTGTTCCTGGTGTCTCCTAAAGAAGATGAGCAAGACAGGAAGCTGATGCGCTGGGCTGGTGTGGCAAGATGAAGCAACAAGATGACACAACGAGGAAACACTATGAGAGACACAACAAGCAGGGAGCAGGGGTGGCTCAAGCAATTGGGCACCTCCTTCCTACATGAGAGGTCCCAGGTTTGGTTCCCAGTGCCTCCTAAAAAAAAAGAAGACGAGCAGACACAAAGAGCGCACAACAAATAGACACTTATAGCAGACAGCGAGCACAAACAACAAGGGGGGTGGGAGGAATAAATAAAATAAATCTCTAAAAAAAAAAACAAAAAAACATTAGAGAAGAAGACTTTTAAGGCATGTGAAATTTATATGACATTCAAATTTCATTGCCCATAAATAGTTTTATTAGAACACAGTCATGCCTATTTGTTTACATATTGCTTATAGATGTCTTCCTGCTAAAACGGCAGACTTGAGAGGTAACGAAAGACACTGTAAAAAGTAAGTTTGCCAATCCCTGTAGCCAGGGACCAAGACCTTGCTGTCTCCACAGTACCTGGCTCACTGTAGATAATTAATGAATGTTCATTGAATTTTGTTGGCCCCTTCTCCTATACCTTTAAAATTCAAAGTGGCACCTAATTTGAGGCACAAAGATAAATTTGAGACAGCTCAGAATCTTAAATGTGAAAGCTAAACCCAGAAAGCTTCTAGAAGAAAACGTAGAATATCTTTGCAAACTTGGGTTAGGACAGTACTTTGGACTTCATCAAAATTTAAAATTTCTGCTCAAAAAAAGATAGTTTTAAGGGGCGGATGTGGCTCAAATGGTTGGGTGTCCGTCTCCCATATGGAGGGACCTGGGTTCGATCCCCAGGACCTCCCAGTAAAATAAAGAAAAATGTAGAAGGTGGGTGCGCTGCCAGGCCCCGCCCCCAGGCCCCACATGTGGATGTGCCATCAGGCCTGTGCGTGGGTGCGCTGCATGCAGCAAGATGATGACCTAGCAGGAGAGTGACTCAGGGGAGAGCCAAGATGAGATGCGCCGAAAAACCAGGAACTGAGGTGGCGCAGGTGGCAGAACACCTCTCTCCCCCATCGGAGGTTCCCAGTATCAAATCCTGGTGAAGACAGGAAGAGACGGATGAGAAGAGAGGGCAGGAAACAGACGCAAAGAATTGCCCAGCGAACGGACACAAAACCAGCAGAAACTGGGAGGGGAGGGGGGATTAAAAATGGATAAAAAGTAAAATAAAAAATAAAAAAGATAGTTTTAAGAAAATGAGTAGACAAGACACAGATTGGGAGAAAATATCTGCAATACATATATATGATAAAGACCTTGCATCCAGAATACATTAAGAATGCCTATAAATAATAATAAAAAAAGATAAACACCCCAAATTTAAAAATGGTCAAAGAACTCAGATGCTTCACAAAAGAAGAGGTAGAATGGCCAAAAAGCACATGAAAACGTGTGCAATATCATTAGTCATCAGGGAAATGCAATTTAAAACCACAATGAGATACAGTTTCACACACATTAATATGGCTTAAAAAAAAAGACAATACAAAATTTTGGCAAAGGTGAGAAACAATCAGACAGTCACTGATTACTGAGGGGAGTGCAACTGCTTTGGGGAACTGTTTGGCAGTTTCTTATAAATTAAACATACACTACTCCATGAGCCAGCCATTCTACTCCTAGGTATTGGACTCCAGAGACATGAAAACATATGTCCGTACAAAGCCTGGGACATGACTGTGCACAGTATCTTTGTTCATAATAGCCCCAAACTGGAAACAACCCAGATGACATTAGTGGCAAAACAGGCTTTTTAAAAAGAATGAGGTATATCCATACAGTGGAGTAGTACTCAGTCAGAAAATGATACGGTATGTACAACAGCGTGGATGAATCTCAAAATTATGCCGAATGAAAGAAGTCAGGCAGAAGGGGCACATACCGTATGGTTCCGATCATACGAAATTCTAGAAAAGACCAAACTAGTCTAAGTGACAGCAAGCAGGTGGGGAGCTGCCCCTGGGAGGCGGGTGCTGGTGGTTAGCATTGACGGGAGAGGGCGCAGGGGAACTTTCTGGGATAGTGAAGCATTCTATAACTTGTTTTAGGTGTTCACTACAGGGATGTATAATTGTCAAAACTCAGAACGAAGTACTTAAGACCTGTGCATTCCACTGTATGTAAATAATACTTCAGTTTTAAAAATTAGAGTGGAACAGTTGACTTTGCAAGGTGAGAAAGTATCTCTTCACAGGTGAACAGTTTCCCAGGGTTAGCACCTTGTTCTGCCTCTGTGGTGAGCCCCCCACAGCTTCTCAAAGGACAAGGAGAAACCATGAGCCCTGAGCTCTGTAGCTGTGAATGTCAACTGGTATTTCCTGTTTTAACCAGAGCGCTCCTGTGGAGGAAATAACAGCCATCCCTCCATCCTCCAGGCCCTGGAACTTCGCGTCTAGAAAGCCATTTCCTGGTCTTGCAAAATGGACAGCACCCTGGGCTAAGAGAGGCAACTCTGCTGACCTTGAAGACAGAGGAAGGGAGACCTGCTCCAAGGAATGTAGGCGGCCTCTAGCAGCTGGCACGGGCAAGAAAACAGAACTTCCCTAGAGCCTCCAGAAAGGAAAGCAACCCTGCCAGCACCTGGAGTTGAGCCCACTGAGACCTTTGTTAGACTCTGGGCCTTCGGAACTCTAATTTAATAAATTTGTGTTGTTTTAAGCAACTGGGTGAATAGTAATTTGTTACAGCAGTGATAGGAAATGAACACATGGCAAGATGCTTCAGACCCTGGTTTATGAGGAATCCAGAGCCCTGGACAACTTGCCTCATGGACACAGCTTCATTTCACTTGTCTTCTGAAAATAAAACTAGCAAGTCATGGCTTCTGCCCAGTGTGCTGGGGACCTGTGTGCTCTCTTGAGGGTTCTGGGCCAGGCTGCTGGGGGGAGCAGGCTCCTAATTAGTCAGAGACAAGCACATGACTGTGCAGGTGGGCCCCAGCCGCCAGTCCAGGGTGCTGTCCAGCATCATCACATGTGAGTTGCTTCCACTTGGGTCCACACTGTTCTCTGAGCCCCTGAGCCCTCCCATCTGTGAACACTGGCAACTATCACATCTGCCCTCCCAAGCTGCCCAGATGCTTAGAGCCAGTCATGCACGCCCAGCTCATGGTAAACGGCCACGAGGAAGCCATCCTTTGTGTCCATTCCCGAGGCTGGGAGAGCGAGGAGGCGCAGAACGGGGGACCTTTGCTCACAAAGACCTCACTCTCTTTCACACACAAATCAGTTAATGACTTAAAGTGGGAAATTAGCAAGGCCTGAAAATTGGAGACCAAGACAGTTCATAACAGGGTTCTCATGTGTGGGCAAGAAATCAGTGAAGGGCTGGGCCAACGTGTGCTCAGATGAAGAAGGATTCACAGAGAAGAACGCAGGGGAGAACCACCCAGCCCCCCAAGAGGCCCCTTGACCGCCCTGCAGGGCTACTTTGGTCACCAGATGTGGCCTACCACGGTGTCTCTCACACGCCAGCCGTTTCCACATGAACTTTGTGATTTTGACCTTGCCCATTGCTGCTTTGTCTAATATTTACTTAATACTTTTCTTTAAATCACTCCAGTATTTAATACTTGACTGCATTTCTGTAAAAAGGAAACTTTATGTCACTGCAGTAAATGGGAGGCGGCTTTGCTTGCCACAGATAGAAGAAAATTGCGAAAAGAAATGGATAACTCTTAAAAGTAATGAATGGGTGGGAGAGAAAGAAAAGAACAGTAATGAATCATTTTGCCAATACCCCACACAAAATCACCCTGCGTCCCACTGGTGGTCATCCTAACAGTCTTGCGGAAAGAAATGAGGACTCTGCGTGTTTTGATCCTTTTTTTTTTAGGATTTATTTTATTTATTTATTTGTCCCCACCCCCTTGTTGTTTGCACTTGATGTGTCTGTTCATCTTCCTTGTTTTTCTAGGAGGCAAACAAGGGGACATTAGGAAGGACTGAAAATTGGAGACCGAACCCGGGACCTCCGATATGGGAGGGAGGTGCCCAATCGCTTGAGCCACCTCCACTTTGTGTCTTTGTTGTGTCTCTCATTATGTTTCCCTCCTTGTGTCGTCTTGTTGCGTCAGCTCGTCACGCCAGCCCATTGTGTCAGCTCGCTGTCTTGCTTGTCTTCTTTAGGAAGCACTGGGAACCAAACCCGGGACCTCCCATGTGGTGGTGGGGGGAGCGTAATCACTTGAGCCACATCTGCTTCCCCTGTTTTGATTCTTGATGCCTAACCTTCTTGCTTATTGGTTTCTCATCATTAACATGGGGATGTTCATCAAAATAGCGGCTCTTACTGAGAAAAGTGGGTCCTTTGCACCCATTAGCCCAGTTTGTTTCCCAGTGGTACCATCATGATATATTTTATCACTGAGGTTGTATCTATGAGGAAAGTGAGGCACAGAGAGGGAAATAGTTCTGCCCTAGTCACACAGCTCCTCACTCAAAGAGCAGGGATGTGAACCCAAGTCCATCTGAATCCGAAGCCTGGACCACGCGCAATGCTGCCTCTCTGTGCCAGTCACCTAGGTCCCAGGGACTGACAGCAATCAAATTAGCTAATGCTTAAGATGTATGAGGGAGGGGGAGGATATTTTACGGGTCCTTAGCACTTGCTAGATACTGTTCTAAGCACTTTTTTCTGTATTAACTCATTTAGTCTTCATAGCAGACCTGTGACAGAGAGCTTATTATTCCCATTTTACAAATGAGGAAATTGAGGCACAGAAGGAAAACTGGATTGGAACCCCAGGGGTCTTGCCCCAGAACCTTCGTCCCACAACTGATAAGGGCATCCTACAGATGGCACAACAGTTCATGTCATCCGCCTATGACAGTTTCGACTCTGCAACTGAACGTTTATCGTTCTGCTCCAGCCGGTTATCTAGCCTCTGCTCAGCCCCACCTCGCTTTATTTCCTGTTTAAGATGGAATTTAGATTACCTTGGCCTTCTAAGAAATTCATCTCATGCCAGGAAGGTGCTATTCCATTCAATCATCTCACCAAAGTTATGGAGTGCCTACTATATGCTAGACACTGTGACATGTGTCACAGGGGAAAAAAAAAAAAGCAGTTGTGTGTAATGGTTAAGAAGGGAGGCTTTGCAATCCTACACCCAAGAGCCACACCCAGCACCAGCACTGACCGGCTGTGGGACTTTTGACTCAAACTCCTCTAAGGGTCAGTTTCCTTATCTGTAAATTAAGATTACTATACCTGCCCATAATCTATTTTTTCCCTATAATTTCCTTTTTGGAGACAATTTTCTGGGTGAGTGTTTACTTAATATGTACCTCCTTAATTTCATTTTATTCTGTTGAGTACGGGAGTATCATGATGCTTTTCATATGTTTTTTTTTTCTTCCACTGATTATTAAAATAATACAGGCCCCAAATTCTATACCCCCAAACCTAGGGACCAGGTGTGTTTTCCTAGCAGAAATTTTTCAGATTTTAAAAAAGTTAAATGAATATATGCACCAAATATTGAATATTATATTAATACTTTTTCAGAGAAATATATGGATTTTCCAGGCAAGTGAGATCACTAAAGACCACAATACTTGGTGGTGTTCTGTTCTGTTCTTGGTGGTGTTCTGGATTTGGTGGTGTTCTGTTGTAGACATATTGTGATTCAAGCAATGGAAGAAATTGTAACAGTGAGGTGGAGCCGGTGGCCACTGGACATTTTTGGGGCAGGGAGAGGAGGGGCAGTTGAAATACTCGGGCTTTTTTGGGACTTTGGGGGTTGTCCTGAGTGGCGAAGCAGTGACGAATGTAGGCCATTTTCCATCAGAATAT
>JAQZBX010077099.1:0-14330 GCA_029593785.1 Cabassous unicinctus | reverse complement strand
CTTTACATTTTTCAAAGCATTTTCACACCACCATCTCATTTGCTTTTTTTTTTTTTAAGATTTATTTATTTTATTTATTTATCCCCCCCTTGCTGCTTGTGCTGCTGTGTCCATTCGCTGCGTGTCTTCTCTGTGTCTGCTTATCTCCCCCTTGCTGTGAGGTCTTGCCGCATCAGCCCACGGGCGCTGCGCGAGCCGGCCTGCCCTCACAAGGAGGCCCCGGGAAGCGAACCCGGGGCCTCTCATATGGTAAACGGGTGCGCTATCCATTGCGCCACACCCGCTTCCTGCCGTGAGGTTGCTGCATCAGCCCACCGCACTGCTCAGGCCGGCGTGCCCTCACAAGGAGGCCTCAGGACACGAACCCGGGCCTCCCATATGGTAAACGGGGGCTCTATCCACTGAGCCACACCCGCTTCCCCTCATTTGCTTCTTGAAACAGCCCTGTGAGTTAGCTAGGCAGGTGCTATCAGGGAGATTATGGGACTTTATGAAAGTCCTGTTATCACTGTACTGGAGTATAGTAATGGACTCATCTCTTAAGTCCTCAGCTCCAAATATTGTGCTCCTCCTGCTACACAGCTGCTTCTCAAAGTGTGGTTCCAGGACCAGCAGCGTCAGCAGCAAATAGGCTTGTTATAAATGCCATCAGACACTCTGGGGGTGGGGCCCAGTAGTTTGTGTTTTAACAAGCCTGCCAGGTAATTCTGGTGCAGCTAAAATTTGAGAACCCCAGTGCACCCATACTTGCTTGGGTGATTTTGGTACTAGGCAAAACAGTGTTAGTTTGTCTTAGTTGTAGTTTGAAGTTTTTTCTACTTTACCACATCCTCTACTTATTCATTTTAGGATCCTGGGTAGATCACTTAGCCTGTTGACTCCCAGTGGCATATTTCATCTGCAAAATGGGGGAAATATTAGCTTCCTTGTCTAAAACCCTTCCCCACAATAGGGATCAACATTAGACCATACATAAAATTGGTAGCCTGGAAGTCAGATTCAGCCCACAGATGTGTTTTCTTTAGCCTGCCGTATTTAAAGAAAAATTTTAACTAGCTGCCAGCGCTTAAAAATGAGGATATTTCACCTAAAAATTTAGATTTCTGGCTTCACTTGAAAAAAGAATAATCTAGCAACACTGGACCCTCATTACCACATGGCAATAATCGGCTGGAGGTGAATCAATTGCAGCTATCTTTTTACATAGGTGTGGATTGTCTTGCTTGCCACAGACTCCAGTGCTTTGTTACTTCATACATAGTCAAGGCTTCACTCATTTTTGTTTTCTCACTGACTCCTATAGGCATTTGAGTTTGTTACCCCTAATGTGAAGAAAACTAAGCCCAGAGAGTTTCTCGGTAGCGAGGATCTTAATATGCTGTGTTAGGTTTTCCAAAAAATTAATCCAGTTTAGTTAACAAAAGTTTCTTTTTTTTTTTTTTAATGCAGAGTATCCATATATTTACTAATCTGTATAATTCAGGTAAAATTAAAGGGTACATAAAATAAGTTAAAAATAATTACCACCATTAATTGAGTATTTACTGTACCCTTTATATATATGATCACATATATAATTCGCAATACTGGAAGTAGGTATGAATCCCATTTTAAAGAAGAGAAAATAGAGACTCTAAGAAAGTAATAACTTACATAAAAGTACCATCAAATAAGTATCATCTGAAATTTAAACCCAAAGTCTTATTGTTCTGCCTTCATTTAAAAAACTTTAAAAACACTATCATTTTCCTAAATAGCATGGAAAAAAATGCACTGTCGAAAAATACTTTCCTTCAACATGGTGTTACTGACTCAAGTCAAATAATTCTGTAATCATAGATATTAATGTAGATATTATTATGAATAGCTTAATTATTCTTTATCTTATTTCTTTTTTTAAAAAAAGATTTATTTATTTATTTATTTACTTTTATCCATTTTTATCCCCCGCCCCTGTTTTTGCTGTTTTTGTGTGCATTCGCTGGGCAACTCTCCGTGTCCATTTCCTGCCCTCTCTTCTCATCCTTCTCCTCCTGTCTTCACTGGGATTTGATCCTTGGAAACTCCGATGTGGGAGAGAGGCATCCTACCGCCTACGCCACCTTAGTTCTTGGTTTTTCAGTGCATCTCATCTTGGCTCTCCCTTGTGTCACTCTCCTGTTATGTCATCATCTTCTTACGTGGCTCACAGGGCCTGGGGAGCGCACCTGTGCACGGAGCCTAATTGTTCACCTGCTTGCGGGAACTGGTGGTACACCCACACATGGGGCCTGGCAGCGCACCCATGCACAGGGCCTCGGGGGCTCACCCGCTCACGGGGCCTGGTAGCCCGCGCGCCTTCTATATTTATTTATTTTTACCGGGAGGTCCATGGGGATCGAACCCAGGTCCCTCCATATGGGAGACAGATGCCCAACCATTTGAGCCACATCCGTCCCCCTGCTATATGTCTTAAGGTTGACCAGAGATACCTAGATTTACAGTCTTGTTCCATACAGGATGGTCATATAATAAATCAGGCTTAGTTTATCACCAGCATTCTAAAAACCAGACCAAGGGAGAAAAACTAGTTCTGGGGACACATGCATGGTTTCTAATATAGCGAATGTTTAGCCTACCCTGATTATCACAAAATCAGGTCAGCGAGAATATTCGCAAAACAAAAGTCTTTTGAGAGGATTAATTCCCAACTTGTTCTGAATTTCATATGGTCTTGTTTGAAAATCCAAACAGGTATTTGGCTTACACTTGGGAGCCTGTTATTTTCCTGGATGGCGACGACTTTTGAGGGAGGTCTCTGGAGGTCTCGGTGCAAGTGACTAATATCTCTGCTTCCACGTCTGTGGGTGGGTGATCTCAGGCTTCAGAAATACACACCCCTCAGAAAAATGTGTAGAAGAGATGTTTGTTTGCTGCTAGCACTTTATTTCGAAATGATTTTGAGGGGAAAGGTGAGATCACTTTGTTTTCTTTCAGATCAAAGTTATATGTGCTTAGTTTATTTGCCGTGACAGATTTTTCTTTCTCCCTAATGTGGTTTCAGGTTGTCCACTTAGACAGACTGTAACTCTGTCCCTGTTCATGATGTTGGCTCTGGGCATGACTGTCAATATTGCTGATTGACCCCTAATTAATTTTTAAGCAGGTTAACCTATGGTCCCAAGGCTGGCTGATGAAATTGCTGTTTTTTACTTCAGGGTGATCAAGGAGGTGACGGCTCTTCCCTGTCCCACTTAACAAATGCTTACTAAGCAATTACTATGGACAAGCCTTTGAGCATGGTGTTCAGGGGCACCCGATGAACCAGAGAACAAAAACAAGCCAGTATGTGAGCAGCACTGTAAGTGCAGCGGAAGAGGTTAGCGTGGCATTTATGCTGCTGTGCCCCACTGTTGTCTCTTTTAGGATGTCCACGTAGTTTTGTACTTACAGTATTACCCCCTGAAATGGGTATAATTACATGAATCTCATCCACAAAGTTCACTTGGTGAAACATGAAATGTTTGGAGCCATTTATGTGACAGATTTCTTTTATCATCAAGAATTATTTAGAATGTTTGTTTCCCTGTGTTAAGAATAATTCCTTCTCCTGGCTGATAACCTGCTCTGCAAGTATAGATTCAGTAGATTTTGTGAAATGGGAAATTCAGTTGAGGACAGTAAATTTTTGTAATGAACATGACTTTTTGGCAAAATATCTAAAGATGGCACTTCTACAGGGTGTTCCCAGACCCCAGAAGCAGTACTCATTATGGCAATGAACAGCAGAAGAACAGCGAGTCTTTAAAAAAAAAAAATCTAGGTTAGACTTTCCTTGATTGGTTCAGGTTTGTGTTGGTAGTTGTTAGATTTTTTATTTTTTATTTTTTGGTCCGAGAAAAATGATCTTCAACCCCAATTTCTGGACGAGCAGTAATACCACTTTTGAGGACTATGAATTAATGAATTAAATTTTTGAAGATGCAAAGTGACAGAGAGCCCCTAAAGCTAGCCCACAGCCAACTCGTTGCCCTTTACTTTTTCCCCTCTACCTAAGAGAGTGTGACTTTTTGTCTCATAGGAATGCTAAAGGGCACTCTGGAGCCACCCCAGCTATTATGAAAGAGCCAGGAATTTTTTTGAGCCCTTTGTATATGCTAAGTATTTCACAAGTTTTATTATCATGGAATTTTCACAACAGCACTGTGCAATTTACAGATGAGAAAACTGAGGTTTGAGAAGTTAGTAACTTGCTCTACAACCTTCAGTTAAGTAAGTGTTGGGAGTAGAATTCAAAGCCAGGTCTGTGTGACCCAGAGCCTCAGCCTGGGGGGCAAAGTATTGGACTTGGTGAGGTCAGAGGAGATCCTCCCCAGCTCCCAGGGTCCCTTCTGCAGGCTCTCCCTGGGTGGCCTGGATTAGTTTCCTATGGCTGATGTAACAAATGGCCACAAATTTGGTGGCTTAAAACAACAGAAATTGATTCTCTCACATCCTGGAGGTCAGAAGTCTGAAATCGAGGTGTCGTCAGGGCTGCGCTCACTCCAGAGCTTCTAGTGCAGAGGTTCTTAACAAGGGGTCCATGAGCTTGAATTAAAATTCAGAAAAAAACATTATTCTTGTGGGGATGTGTTGGTGCAGGTATGATATATTTATTACATAATACACAGTATAGTGTGGACTTAGTAAGGGGTCCATGGTTTTCACCTGACTGGCAAAGAGGTCCGTGGAACAAAAAAGGATAAGAGCCCCTGCTCTAGGGGGAGACTGTGTTCCTGGCCTCCAGCTTCTGGTGTCTGCCGGCATCCCCTAGCCTGTGGCTGCATCACTCCAGCCTCTGCCTCTGTCTTCACATGGCCACCTCTGTGTCTATCAACTCTCCCCTGCGAGTCTCTCATAAGGACCTTGCCATTGGATTTAGGCTCCACCCAAATAATTCAGGATGATCCCTTCATCTCAGGATCCTTAATTTAACTCTATCTGCGTGGGTCCCTTTTCCAAATAAGGTCACACTCAGAGTTTCCAGGAATTAGGACATGGACATATCTCCTGGGGGGCCACCACACAGGTTAATGATTGCTTTCCTAGCAACCAGCCAAGCCCCTGTCCTTTAGCTCACACTGGGTGGGCACAATGTCTGGTAAACGTTACTTTTCCAGTGGGGTGAGTGATCATCAGCAAGATTTTTCAACTTGGTGTTTCAATGCTTTTAAGATAAATGACCTAATCTTAAATTCTGTGTAGGCCTCTCAGGCTTCCCTGAGGTAGGTCACTGGCCGCTCTCACAAGGTTTTCTTCTCTTTCAGATTGCTGATCTGCAGCTCCATAAACTGGATGAACTGGACTGTCTGATTCAGGGCCTGCTTTACGTCGATTCCGTTGGCTTCAATGGCAAGCCGGAATGTTACTATTTTGAAAATCCCACAAATCCCGAATTGTGTCAAAAAAAGCCATACTGCCTTGATAATCCATATCCTATGTTGCTGGTTAACATGGGCTCAGGTGTCAGCATTCTAGCAGTATACTCCAAGGACAACTACAAAAGAGTTACAGGGACCAGGTAAACGTGTTTCCACAAGGAGATCGTTTTGTACTTAATCCAGGCTTCTTCCTTGATGACCAGTTTATAATAGGTTATTTCCATTGAATACAGTTTTTTAACAAAAGAGCTTATCCTTCTCAGCCAGCCAAAGGGATTTATTGGATGATATGTTAAAAGAGTAAAGGGGGGATTTGTATAAAGATGCATAACACCTAGTCCTTGCCCTGCTGGAGACAGTGGTCAGGTTGAGGAAGGAAGGGTCGCACACATCAGAATCTTGCCAACAGGGCAGTATGAAGTATGTGCCAAATGAATGGCCAGGACAATAAGCACAGTCGAATGCAGATGGAGGATTGTGGGGATGATCAGAGAGGGCTTCTGAAGAAGCCTTCTTTTGGAACCTCCTTGATGCCTAGCACAGTGCTGGCCTGATAAAAGGTGCTACCTGAACAATGACTTGGTTGACCTGATATGTCATTCCAACCAGCAAACCAAACTGGGTTTACAAAGAATACTTTTTATTGTCAGGTAAGTGCTCCAACTGAAAACTGGAGTAGTTGGCACACCTCACAGGGAATTTTGGCTGCAGTGGACAGGAACATACCCCCACAGTGACCACAGTTGGACAGAGCTGTCTTATTTTTAGAGAACGCACACCTCAGGCCCCACCTAAGGGCTTATGGGCTCAGCTTCCTGTAAATAGGGGTTCAACTTGGGAAAAGGGTCTGGGGCCAGGAATCTTTGGGAAATCCTAGCATAAGTAAAATTAAACAGGTTTTCTTTACTATAGAACTTTTCAAAGCCTTTTCAATGAGCATGTGATTTGTCAATTTCTAAGAGAAGGATTTGATATGAAGCATTTCTCCAACTTCCTGGACCACAGAACCCATTTTTGGAGGAACAACTTAAGGAAGTAGTACCATGTGGAATGTGCTTTGGGATATGCTGTTGAAGCCATTGTCTTTTATAGATGAAGGCATCATGTATCTTCTGCGGGGCTCAATGTCCTCATTTGCACCATGAAGGGAGTTGTTTCTTAGACTGTTCCTATTGGCTTTTCCAGTAAATTCTGCAGTACTACTCACCCATTAGTGCTAAAACATTGCTTTTCTGGTGGATTTTCATGATTGGTGATGGATCTTATGTAAACCAGTGGTTCTCCACTGGGGGGGGGGCGGGGAGTGGGAGTGGGGCATAGCAGGTTTAGTCCCCGAGGGAATATTTGGCACTGTCTGGGGACATTTCTTGGTTGTCACACCTTGAGGTCAGCTGCTACTGACGTCTTGTGGGTAAGAGGCCAGGAATACTGCTAAACATCCTAGAATGCACAGGATAGCCCACCACAATAAAGAACCGTCGAGCCCCAAATGTGAATAATGCCGCTCTTAGAAACCCTGGCATAAACACACATACATACACACACATTCTGACTGAATCCCTCTTGTGTCCAGAGTACAGGCTTTTCGTAATTGCCATTAGGTGTATATTCTCTTGCTGAGAATACAGAACTAAGCTTTCTCGTTCACAAAGGAATTAAACTTATCTCATGGCCTTATTAGGATGGTTAGGAGTATCAGAGACAAATGACTATTTCACTGAACTGGTTTTACTCTAGAGTGATCTCCTGATAAAGGTCCAATTTTTAAGAAACTATAGACTCGCTCCCAGAAGGATTAATTGAATTGCTAAAGCTAGTCCTAAGGTAACAACAAGGTAATACTTTTCATTTTCCACATCTAGAGATATTTACAGTTTATATCTTGATTAGCACATAATTTGATGAACAGGTACACTTTCTCAAACTTGGAGATTGTAGAGATCTGAGTCATATTCTTGAGCAGCTGCCTATGAGGTAATTGTGTCGATTGGCTTCTATTACACATGTGATAATACCCATAACTTATAGTTATTGGTTAATGCCCATTAATGACCAGTGCTTTGCACTCCTCAACAAAACCTGTCTGGGTGTATGAGATCCCCTATAAAAGGACACTAGTGCGCCCTTCAACCAGTAGTTTTGGAAATGTGCTACAGGGAGCCTGAAGGTGAACAGAGAGCCCCTTGCTGGGCTGCCACAGGTAGGGGAGGGGAGTGAGACATCAAGCCTGTGGGGCTCCAGGTCCTGCTTGTCCAACCAGAGCCTTTCTGCCAAAGGTTTCTTTTGATCCAAGTTAGAAAACCACTGACACAAACTTATAGTCAGCTGTGAACATCCCTGTGTGGAACACAGTTTGGGAATCACTGATTTTAATAAAGCAAACGGCTTAAGCTTTTTTGCTACTCCTATCGTGAGGCCAAAAGCTGTAATATTTTTTGTTACTGTATTATACCCAATTTCCCTATTAAGTATTTTTGTTTTTAGGAAACCACATCATTGCAGGGTAGCAGTTTTCTTATATAAATGTATGGCTTTAAATGGATCATTTCAGTCTTGTGTATCGTTTTTTTGCATCCCAGATTGGGGAGCAACCTTTTTCTTTCTTTCTTTCTTTTTTCCTAGTAACAACTCCAGTTTTATTATATAAGTCAAAGAAAAAATGGAACTTTACAGCTGACGTTGTTAGAATGTGTAGCCTATCAAAAGAGGAATGTAGAGAATTTTGAAACTTTGGTGGAAGCAATAGTACAACTCATTTCATTATTTTGCAATCTATATTAAAGGCATGAACACTCAGTAATTAGAGGTTTCTTCTACTACTTCCTAAAATCTCTCACTACAAGGTTGCTTTAAAAAAAAAAAAAAAAATTCAGGAGCTATTTTCAGCAAAGTGTATTCACTGCTGACTTCCTGAGGGTCTTACTGTGCATCTGCTGAGATGAACAGATGTATCAGATTATGAGTGAGGGAGCCACTTGATTAAATAATGGCTAGCAGGCTGAGATATTAATAAAGGGTGGAAGACTGTTGGCTCTTCTGCAACTGCATTCTTTCTTCTTGGCTGCAGTATGCCAGCTGTGCAAACACATGCTCTCTTTCCCCATTCAGCTCCGATTCCTTTGTCTGGAACCACCTGTCATTTTCCAGTCATACAAAGCACTTGTCTGTGTTCACTCATACCAGCACATCAGTCAATGAGTTGCCTTCTTTCTAAGTCAGCCAATGTCTTCAGTTGCCTAGGTCTGGACAGGTTGCTCCATACCTTAATTAATATGAATACCCGATGTTCAAATAAAGGTCATTAGTGGAGATGAAAGGTATTTAGAAGCTAGAAATGTGAGCAAAGACTCTTAAAAAATACACACACAGAAAACAAAACAAATCCACATGGTTCACAAGCCCAAAAGTGTTCCCATTAAAACACGCTAGGTTTGCCATTTCGTTTGAAACTGACAATGTAGCATTAAATGCCATGTTAGATGAAAATAAAGATAAACTTTCTTAGAAGAAACCCAAAGTTTTTACTGACTGAGTTGTCAAGGTGGTAAAGTACATGGAAGTCTAGGTTACCTTGTGGCACTGCACCTACAGTTTGGGTAGCTGCTCTTGGTAGTGCTTGACTAAATAATTTCCCCCGTGAAAGCCCATAATTTCAATCAAGTATGTATTTTTGTAAGATTTGCAATTTAGGAAATAGTAACCTACTGTTTTGCTTTAGATGAGATTTAAAGAATGATGTGTCTGTCTACAATCTGGTACCTTCTTGTTATCAGTTACTGACAGTAAATGTGCTTGACCTTAAATTTTCCTTTTTTTCAAACTTAAGTTAAAAATAACTTTAAAGCCAACAGGAATTTTTTCTTAAAATTGAAAATCAATCCCCAAACACATACAGGGTTCGCAGAGCTAGGAGCTCTTTGTGGCTTCAGAACAAATTGGTATGAGCATCGATCTTACATATTCTCTTTTGCATGGTAAATAAAGAGTCAAACCCAGGTCTATAACTTTAGGAATCAGTGCTCCTTTTTCAGGCAGGAGTGCATTGGTGATAGATTCACTCTGAATCTGCTTCTCTTTCCATCAGATAACTTTGATATCATCAGGTAACTTTGATATTGGTGCTCTACTGAGTTCATTCTCAATAAGCATAAACTGTTTCTAATTTTTGTCTAAAAATTATTTTAAAGGAATTTCCCCCCAAATAGTTGAAAGCTTTTTTAAAAAATATATGGCTTTAAGCATTGGAACCATTTTATGAACTTTGTTATTATTTTATGACTCCTGGATAGTAAGTAGAATATGAATAGCTTTTTCCAGAGTCTACTAGAAAAAAATCCTATATTAGATAGATAACTAGTTTTCTTCCAGAAATTTCCAAAAAGGTTAAATGATGTTTTTTACTACTGGAGAAGCAAGGTCAGGTAAAAGGGACAGCTTTGGAGCTGGCAGTTCCTGCAGAGTCCTAGGTCAGTTTTGTCGTCAGAGGGCTTGGCTCCAAAGTTGTGAACTATGTTTCATGGACACACAATTTCTTTTCTCATTATTTGTATTCAGCTGCAGGTAGTTTTATTCAGCTGCAGGTAGTTTTTTATTTGTATTTTTTTTGTGATTTAAAGAAAAATATTTGTGGGTAGTTTTTATTAGCAATCCTATCTCTGGTTATTTGCTGCTTATGGATGATCCAAAAAGGAGAGATCAAATTGGCCCAATTTCTAGGTGGGAAGAGTGAAGCACTTAAGTCAGTGGCTAGTTGAAGGTCTCACAACGGAAATCAGTGAGAGTCTTTCTCTGGCATGGTTTTGGTCTTCAATTTAGGGGCAAGTTTTCCTTGATATTTATTTGTTTATATTTTCTGCCCTCTTTCTTATCCAATCCACCCTAAAGCTCTTTTGCACCATAGCACTTTAATTCAAGTCCTCCTTTGTTTATCTTCTCTTGTTTTTATTAACCCTTATTAATGGTCTTGATGTGGCTGGGGACTTGGATGGGCATATCTTAAAGTAAAATTTAAAAATAAACCTTATTGTTCCTTCAGTCTTGGAGGTGGAACATTCCTAGGCCTATGTTGCTTGCTGACTGGTTGTGAGACCTTTGAAGAAGCTCTGGAAATGGCAGCTAAAGGCGACAGCACCAATGTTGATAAGCTGGTGAAGGACATTTACGGAGGAGACTATGAACGATTTGGTCTTCAAGGATCTGCTGTAGCATCAAGGTAGAACCTAAGTAGTGAGGGGCAGTAGTGATTAAGCGCGATGCAATCTCTCTGCCCTGGCCGTTCATTTAGTACTTTTTTAAAAATGTCAGCCGACCAGCCTAGTGCAAATATCTCTTGAATCGGAGCTCAGACTTGATCTCCCTCCTGTCTTTCATGAAGCACTGAGATGATTCGCTCTTGAAGCTTACGCTTGAAAATAGGGCAACTTTGAAAGAAGGCTCTGGAAAGCTGCAACAGTTTCACCTGTTCAGTCTTGTCCAGCTATCTAGAAACTTGAAAAAAAAAAACCCCTCCCATCAATAGCCATGCTACTTTGTCCCTACTAAGAAAAGGGCCATTCATATCGTAATCCTCTCTGCTGTAAACCATGGTTGTCAAATCAGGTCATGTAAGTCTGAACATAGTTATTCATAGAACTTTCCACAATACTTTGGTGGAAGCATGGACCTGCCTGAGGATGATCTGAACACTCTTGCTAATATTTTCCAACATAGCTTTGGCAACATGATGAGTAAAGAAAAGCGAGAATCCATCAGCAAGGAAGACCTCGCCCGAGCCACATTGGTCACCATCACCAACAACATTGGCTCCATTGCTCGGATGTGTGCATTGAATGAGGTAAGGCCCCAACCCAGAAAAACCATCCACATGCATCATCTTTGTCAGTTCAGTCACTGTTGACCCTAATGAAACTACAGGTCCTTGGGAAATCTGCCTTTCATTGTATTCACACTTGGTAGCACATGAGGGGTGGGATGTGGGGGTAGCAGGAGGAGGGAGGAGTATGTTTTATGTTTTATTTTTATTTTTTTAGGAGGTACTGGGGATTGAACCCAAGACCTTGTACACCTTGTACATGGGAAGCAGGTGCTCAACCACTGAGCTACATCTGCTCCCCTGTTTTATTTTTAAGCAGGCACTGAATGAATAATAAATGATTAACCATCCAACTGTGGGAACAGGGTAAAATTACAACCTGTGCCATATCCTCTCCAGCCATCATTGCTACGTGTCTACTAAAGTGTTGTGAGGAAAGGCTCTTTGCACATAGTTGGTCTCTTTGTATCCTTGCAAATAATTGCAGGTAAAATGCATTTCCTAGCAGTTTTGCCCATTTCAGTACCAGAAACACTATGGGAAAATCCCCTTGCTCCACTTGCGATATTCTCTCTGCTTTCAGCTTCTTTACAGTGTTGCCTTGTGGCATGGAGTTCAAGCAGCATTGTACAGGGCTATCAAAGCATAGAGAGCTTGCTGCAACCGAGGCCAGTCAGAGCCCCTGGCACAAGAACAGGTGGAGCTGGTGACAGACAAAGCGTTGTTAACATATTTTGAAACCTTGCAAAATTCCTTTGGAAATAAAAAGAACTCTTTCTGAAATACAAGGCATGTAGAGAACTGTTCTCTTCTCACTGAGGCATGTTAGAAAGACAAGAGAGAGGGGTTGGGGCATGGAACAGGCAGTAGGAGAAGTATAAGAACCACAGTAGCATCGGTAATAGAGTTGGGTTTTTAAAATATATATATGTATATTTAAATATGTATGTATGTATATATTTTAAGTGGAAATATGACATTCATACAGAAGAGGGCTCAAATCCCAAGTGTACAACTCAATGAATTGTCACACACATCTCTCTATGGAAAATAGAGCAATATGGGTCCTGCAGAAACCCCCTCATGGCCCCTCCCCAGAGTGGAGTGTTAAGCAGGTGTGAGGCCTTGTGATAGGTGGGTGCTAGCCTTGCCTTTGAGTTCTGGACTTATGAAAGACAGGCTCCTTTCATGGATTGAAAAGAGTGTGTTACTGGCCACTGGATCAGGCTCATAACTTTTTGAGCTCAAAAGTCCCCATTTCAAATGGCGTTTAAATGCAAGGCTGACATTCAGGTGAAGGGTTATTTTTGGCAGAGATGAAAGTATTTCAGAGATGGATTTTCAAAGTCCACATCTGTCATGGGACTCATTGTAACAGAGTTTATTTTTTGACATTAACCTTTAACGAGTGTTTATCCAAGTGGCCAAACAAGCACTAAGACTAATGTATGTGTAGTTGGCTGTACTTATGGGCTCTCAAAGGTCAGTTAGATGGTACCATCCCCCACCCTGTAGAGCAACAGATGCCCTTTCCCCTGCTTTCCCCAGAGCTGGCTTCTGTGTGAACCAGCAGGTCTTTGTACAGGTATTGTAATCCCTTTAGGGGGAGGACAACTGACTTTAGTTTTTACTTTTGACCTCAATTTCAATACCATTTTTTGTTGGAATATAGCACATGTGGCTATTAGAATGTGTAGCATGTTATACTCTGGTTTGAGTAATTATTTAAATGTTTAGTAGAGTGAAGTTGAATAAACCAGGATACTCACTGGATTGCCTTGGAGAAAAGGCTCCATTAGATGAGGGTTGGAGTCTCCATGGGATCATGTCATGCAGACCCCCAGTGGGTACACCAGGAACCAGCAGCTTCACTGTCCCCTGAGAGGCAATGACATGTCAGTGCTTTGCTCTTTGGAGTCACTGATTTGGGAATCTTTGATTTAAGCCATTTGATAGATAGACACAGCATTTACTGACTTTATTTTTCCTGTGATGACTAGAATGCTGTGAAATGCTTCTCCATCAACTTTAAATTCTTTTATTTCTTTTTGTTTTGAGTAGACAATACACAGACACAAAATACAGAGTTCAAAAGGTACCAGAAGGGTATACAGGGAAGTGAGTCACCATTTCTAACTCTGTCCCTCACTGTTAACCTCACTAGACACAACCATTGTTTTCAGTTCTTCGCTTTTTTTTTTTTTTTTTTTTTTTTTTCCAGGAGGTACCGGGATTGAATCCGGAACCTCGTATGGGAAGCAGGCCCTCAACCACTGAGTTACACCTGCTCCCCTCAGTTCTTTGGTTTTATCCTATCCTGCATATTTATATTCCTACACATATATATTCTTCCAAAGGTAGTATATTCTACATACTATTCTTTTTTGTTAAGAGCAACTTTGTTGAGGTATAATTCACATGCCATACAATTCATCCTCTACATAACATCCTCTATCATGCTTCATTTATCAATTTTTATGAAAATTGTTAAACATACATAAAGGAGAGGGAATCGTATAAAGAACCTTTATATACGCATCAACCCAGATTCAACAGGTATCAAGATATTGCCACATA
The DNA here is from genome assembly GCA_029593785.1 of Cabassous unicinctus. Taxonomy (NCBI): domain Eukaryota; kingdom Metazoa; phylum Chordata; class Mammalia; order Cingulata; family Chlamyphoridae; genus Cabassous; species Cabassous unicinctus. The sequence continues at coordinate 542 of JAQZBX010077099.1, read as the reverse complement.
TGCTTTCTCTGTTTCTTCTCCCTCCCTCTGCTCCTCTCCCTTCCTCCTCCTCTTTTTTTGCTAAAGTATAAGAAAGCAAATCCCAGACATTATTTCAGTTTACTTTGCATACTTCAATAAATACCTCTGAAAATACTGCCTCTGGTTTTTAAAATTAATGATATCTCTTGAAACTGTTCATTTTCAATATATTTAGAATTGTGCTTCATTCTGAATGACCATTTAGCATCCTATACTACAGATTTGCTATTCTTGATCTGAGCAGTTTCCTAATGGTAGATATCTAGGTATTTTTAGTCTTTTACTATTATTTTAAAATCTGCAGTTTTTTTATTTATAAGAGTAGAAGAGTACGAGTTTCTTTACAGAGGGTTATCAGATGTTTTTTAATATCTTTTTTATTCTGGTAAAATATATATAACAAAACTTGCCATTTTAACCATTTTAAGGGCACAATTCAGTGGTATTGGATTTTTTGGAAATTTTCCAATCCAATTGGTAAAAAAATGGTATCTTATTTTAGTTTTAATTTGTACTTTCTT
>JAQZBX010077098.1:0-14273 GCA_029593785.1 Cabassous unicinctus | reverse complement strand
CAGAAGAAGGCATCTTTCAGGTCCAAGCAAGTGAACCAGGCAGCTTCAGGCAGCAGCTGTCCCAGCAGAGTGTACGGGTTGGGAACAACCTGATGTAAGGTAAGAGTGGCATTGTTGATTGCTCATAAATCCTGGACTGGTCGATATCCTGTCCCATCTGGCTTCTTTACTGGTAATAATGGGGTGTTCCAGGGTGACTGGCACTCGATCAGGATTCCCTCTTTCCTCAGGCGGTTTATGTGTTCGACTATGCCCAATTGTGCTTCGCAGGGGATCGGATACTGCCTTTGGTGGACCGGGACCGCTCCAGGCTTCAGGTCGATGATGATCGGTGCATGGTTCTGTGCCATTCCTGGTGGGTTTCTCTCTGCCCAAACCTGGGGAAAAAGTTCCAGCAGTTTTTCCGGATTCTGGCTTGAATTTTCTTCTGCATGAAGTCTCCATTCCTCGCTTTGGGGTAGGGTGATGAGGAGAGTGAGGCCGGTCCTGAGGCTTAAGCTTGCTGGCCTCTCAGGCTTGAAGGTAATCTGGACTTCCAGTTTGGTTAAGAGGTCCCTACCAAGTAGGGGAACTGGGCATTCAGGCAGGTATAGAAATTCATGAGTCACTTCGTGGCCACCAAGCTGGCAAGTTCTTGACTGGCAAAAAGGCCATTGGCTCGACTGGTCCCCAGTCACTCCTATGATATTAGCAGTTTTTCCGCTAAAGGGGGCGATGGGGGTTGTGACCACAGAATATTCAGCACCAGTGTCCACCATGAAAATCATTGACTCGCCCCCAACTTGTAGTTTGACCATGGGCTCGTGGGGGCCAAGTTCTAGTGAGCCCGGTCACCCCTATTCATTCAGGGTCGAGTCCCGCTAGTCCAATCAGATGGTCCTGGGGCTCAGGTCGGTATTTCCCTTTGGGGTTGCCCCTTCATGTGCCCGATTCTTTCGGGGGCACTCATTTTTCTAGTGTCCACTTTCTTTGCAATAAGCACATTGATCTCTAGCCAGGGGTGACTTCTTAGTACTTGTCCCCCCCTTTCCAGGTGGTCCTCCTGGTCCGGTGGGGTCGGAATTTCCCATGGCTGCTGTCAGCAGGGAGGCTTGATGTTTTACTCGTCTCCTGGCCTCTCGTTCGGTGATTTTGTCTCGATTGATGAACACTTTATTCGCGACCTCAAGGAGTTGGGAGATGTTCATTCCTGCAAACCCTTCTAATTTTTGGACCTTTCTTTTAATGTCCGATGCTGCCTGAGTGACAAAGGCGGCATTCACCATCCTCTGGTTTTCCAGAGCTTCTGGGTCAAAAGGGGTGTAGATTCTGAAGACCTCGCAAAGTCGCTCATAGAAATCTCCCGGAGATTCGTCAGGCTTTTGAGTGACTAAAGTCGTCTTTGTCATGTTTGTGGGTCGTTTTGCCCTTTCTCAGACCCCTCGAAGGAGCGCTTCCCAATATTGCTGGAGTGCAGCCCGTCCCTGATCAGTGTTGAAGTCCCAGTTTGGTTGGACCTCTGGTGCCGCCTCTTGTGCCCAGTCTTCCGGGTTTAAGATGCCAGTCGGGGCCTGCTCCTGCAGCCACTTTCAGGCATTCGTCAGAATCTGCCGTCTCTCTTCCATATTAAACAAAGTCAGGAGGAGTTGGCGGCAGTCATCCCAAGTAGGACGATGAGTTTGGAAAATAGATTCCATGAGATCAATAAGGGCCTGGGGCTTTTCAGAGTAGAACGGGGTGTGGTGCTTCCAGTTCAAGAGGTCTGTAGTTGTGAAGGGCTGGTAATATAAAACAGGCTTTCCGGATTGGATAGTTCCATTCTCGTCGATCTGGGCTGGTCCTTGCATCTCATGGAGGAGCATCTGTAATGCAGGTTGTGCTGACCAGAGCCTCCTTGCCATTGGGGTTCCGGGGCTCTCTCCAGAGGGGGTCGATGGTCCCAAAGGGACCGAAGATGGGGGTGTCTCTGGGAGATCCGCCTGTGCTCCCGGGCTAGGAGTGGGAGCTAAAGCAGCCAGAGCATATGGTGGGGGTGGTGGGTCCTCTTCCGAGGATCCTTGATGAATGACCGGTTTCTGGGGTTCCATTCCTTGTGCAACTAAGACCCTGCTCTGTCCCTTTTTTCCAACGCAAAATTGAACCCAAGGGGGCAGAGTCCGGGATATTTCTAGCCAAGAGTCAATGTAGGGAAACTGATCGGGGTGGCCAGGTGTTCCTGTGACTACAAGCCACACTGCGTGGACCCTGGCTACTTCCAGGGTCCCTTCCGAGGGCCAGTCAACACCAAAAGCGGGCCATTCTAATTCACCTAGGGTACGGAGGGTGCCAGGGTTCATCCAATGCCATAATCTCCAGAAAGCCCTTTCTAAAATTCTTAAGCATGCAGTCTAAGACAGTGGGTTTTGACTGTGATGAGCCCCTACCCTGTTTCAGTGGCACAAGACAGACAAAGGAAGGGGTTGCCTCTTTTGAGGCCACTCTGATGCCTGCCTGTCCGCATCTCTCGCGAGAACTTCGGCTCATCTTAGCTAAGGCGCCTGGGCAAAGTTCGGGTGAGCCGTTATGCCTTATGATGTAGCTGCAGAAAGCAGGTTTGGGACCACACAGGCTCCATAGCATACGCCGTGGAGTCACAGACTGGTACAGCGGATGCAAGCCTCTGCCGTCCTCACTCACTCACACAGTCACTCAGAAATTATGCGGTCCCTCCCACAGGGATTAACAGTGTTAAATCCACACCCTGAGTCGGTGGCACGAGACAGACAAAGGAAGGGGTTGCCTCTTTCGAGGCCACTCTGATGCCCACCTGTCCATGTCTCTCGCAAGAACTTTGGCTCGTCTTAGTTAAGGCACCCGGGCAAAGTTCGGGTGAGCCGTTATGCCGTATGACATAGCCACGGAAAACAGGTTAGAGCCCACACAGGCTCCGTAGCATACGCCGTGGAGTCACAGACTGGTATGGCAGACGCAAGCCTCTGCCGTCCTCACTCACTCACGCAGTCACTCAGAGGTTATGCAGTCCCTCCCACAGGGATTGTCCTATTCTGGAATCTCGGTACTTGAGATTTCAGGAGGTGATCAGTCTCCTCTTCCGTCCAGAGACGGGCCTGACTGAGGACTTGGCACCTGGGGCCTTACCTTTCCAGAGTCTTCTGGCACTGTTCAGTCCACCTCCCCCCTGAGTCAGGCCAGGGTGTGGGGAACATGGCCTGTGGGGACCACTTCAGAAGGAGGTCCCGTTAAGAGGACGGGTGGCGCCTACCTCGTTCGCTTGGAGATCGCTGCTGGCCGCGCCCATCAGCCCCAAGCTGGAGGCACAATGGACCTGCTCGGTTGGGTTTGCCGGTCAGGGAACCAAATGTTGCAGCAGAAACGAGACTTACATGGTGAGAAAGCCCTAAACGGCACTCGGAGAGGCGGAGGAACAAAGTTTTATTATGTGCGGGCCCAGAGGAGAGTTCAGTCTCCAAATTCTGAGCTCCCAACATCACCTTTTGTGGGGTTATATAGGTTCTTGTTCATTGGCTAGTGGGTTGCTGGGCAAGTGGGCAAATTCCTTAAGCAAGCGGGCAGGCGGGGTTTACAAAAGCAAAAAAAGCCAGTTTAGCCTATCTCCCTAAAGTAGAGGGCCTTGGGCGGACGAGGAGAGGAGCCAGGGAGCCGTTTATCCTCCTGAAGCTGTGGAGGTCAGTTAAGGGGTGGGGGATCAGGGCTGCAGTATCTTCTTCATCACTGCCTCAGGAAAGGACTCGTAGATTTTCCCCCTGCTTTAATGTAGCCTTTCACCCCAGTTCCCTGTTGCACAGCATATGTAGACATCAGCACAGTGCTGCTCTTAATGTGCCCAGAACCTTCCTGAGGTGACCCTTACCAGTGTCCCTTGCTCAGCCTTTCTGCTCTGCTGTTTCAGTTCAGTACAATCAGCAAGAATTTTTTGTATGGTATTTCTCTTGTGTCCCCAGAAAGCATGCTTAAAGACATTTCAAAGAATTCTGACTTGTCCCTGCCCTCCCTAAAATCTCTCAGGAGGAAAGACATTCATATATTGTACTAGTTTTCTATTGCAGCCATAACTAATTACCATAAACTTCGTGGCTTAAAATCACTCTCATTTATTAGCTCACAGTTCTTCTGTCAGGAGTCCTGGCACAACATGATAAGCTGGTTCTCCACTCAGGATATCACCAGGCTGAAGAAATCAAGGTGTCAGCTGGGCTGAGCTCTTCTCTGTAAGGTCGAGGGGGTAATCCATTTTCAGGTGCATTCATGTTATTGGCAGAATTCATTTTTGCCGTAGGATGCTGTGGGTTTTGTTTCCTTGCTGGCAGTCAGCTGCTCCCTACATTCCTTGCCAAGTGGCCTCCTCCATCTTCAAAGCCAGCAATGGAGAATCTCCCTTGTGTGCAATCCCATGCTCACTTCGAAACCCTCTGCCATCTCTTGTCTCTGACCCTCCACCCGGCTTTGAAGGGCTTATGTAATTAGGGCAGCCTCACCTGGATAATATATTTTTTTAAAGATCCACTGATTTGGGACCTTTATACCTGCAAAAGCCCTTCCTAGCAGTTCCTAGATTAGTGTTTGCTTGAATAACTGGGAGTACACCAGGGGCTGGGAATCTTGGGGCTGTCTTAGAATTCTACCAACCATGTATATGAAGCAGTTGGGAAAATATAGTAATTTCTAACTGTGAGCTATGGCTGACCATAAGTCTTCTTTTGTGTTGGTGCCCCGGTGTGGTGAGATGCAGGAGGATGAGAACTCGGAGCTGGCTGTAGTGGTCAGAGCACTGGACTAGTGTAGGGAGACAGAGGGACTTGAGGTGCACTTTGAGGGGGGGTGGATTTGGACAGGGGAGGGCTTCTAGGCTTGGAGTTGTACACATATAAGATTAACTTAGGCTACCCCAGGATTCATCAGTGGGGAGTGTTTTTGTGTAAATAACAGTATTTCATGAGGTAGAAGTGATTTTACAGATATTTCAGCACCTAAATTTCCCTATTCAATAGTTTCAGCTATTTTGTTTCTTAAAAATAAAGCAGAGTGTATTAAACTTTCATAGGATTTAAAATTTTATAAAGGACATTTACAAAGGACAGTAGAATGCTCTTTGAAATTGTTGAAAATAACTTGATATCATGGATTCTTAAGGTGGGTTTTGTTTCCCAGAAATGTGCATACTGTTTCTCAAGTAAAATTGACTGCATAAATGAAATTTAAAGGGCAGTATGTTCAGAAGTCCTCAGAAATTAAAGGGAATAGTTTTGAACTAAAAGTATTCTGAAGAAAGCCTTTATAGGCGTCTCCTTTACATTAGTCCTAAGAAACAGTATTGAATAGTTTAATAGTACTAAAACAATATTATGTTTTATTATTCCATCAATGGATCTTTAATTCAGCAGAAATTACTTTTGGGTGTTTGGCTTGCCAAGATATACAAGTTGTCTTTTTAGAATTACAATTCTGTGTTTGGATGTATATTTTCAGTGTTAATGATGTAGTTATTGATCAATAATGTGGTAATCTAGAAAGTGTCATTTCCCATTCATTTTGGTCATGACACTTTGAAAATGATTAGTGTTTACTTGGACAGTTGGGGAATAGATACACTGTGCTAAAGTAAAAATGATAATGATGAATAATCATGGATATTTATTGAGCATTTACTATGTGCCAGGCACTGTCATGAGCATTTTCTAACTATTACCTCATGTAATCCAGAACCCTGCGTGAATTGTTGTTCTCCCCATTTTACAGATAAAAAGACCAGGGCATAAAGAGGTTAAATAACTGCCCAAAATAACACAGCTCATAAGTGGTAGAGTGAGGATTCAAACCCAGGCAGCTGTCCAAAGTCCACATTCTTTTTTCTTTTTTTCTTAAACTGCCTTTCTGGATATGCTTTATCACCGTTTATATTGGAAATGTAATTAGATCTCTGATATAAACCAAATCCATGGTGCAGAGAAATACTTTTTTGGGTAATATTACTAGATCAGTAATGATCATTATAGGCTTTTCAAATGACTACTCGAGTTGATAATATTTACTGGGAACCCTAATTAACTTATAGACAGTTACTTAATAGACTGATTTGTGATGGCTAACAAACAGTTAAGGAAATTTAATCAAGTTGAGAGGCAGTAGTTGCTTCTTTAGAAAGATAATGGAGAATGCAGATAATGAGGAATTTTCTGTAATTGGTGGCAGCCAGAAAACTGGATTGATTTGATTTATTCATTTAAAAAGTAATTGTTCTACCCCAACTTTTTTTAAAAAAAGCATGATAATCTTAAGTTTTATAAGTTACTTTTTTCTATCCTTAAAGTTACTTTTTTATATTTTTTAAGTGGACATAAAAAAATCACCCAGCCTCCTTCCCCAACAACTATTATAATTTGCATTTTCTACATGCAGGTATCGTTTTTCAAAATTGTATTAGGTGTATAACATTGTGTACCATGCTTTTCACTTAGCATTATTTCATGAGCATTTCTCTATGTCGATATTTGTCTCAATTAGACTTAATGGCTGCATTATGTCCCAAGGAATTATTGCTTCTATTTTATTGACTTTACTGGATATTTATGTTGTGTCTCACTTTTTTTGCTGTTTCAGGTAACCCTACAAGAACCCTGCAGTTTTAGACGAGGGTCAGCTATTTGAATCTGGATTGCCATTAGAGAGGTGTAACTGGGCACTTGATTTCTCAGGGATAAGACAAAGGATATTTCTCTCCCTTCTTTGTAACCACAGTCAGAATGCCCAAGTTATCCTTAAAGTCTAAGTCAGAGTCACCCAAGGCGATACCTGGAGAGATGACGCCCTTCACGTTGGCCCCTACAGTTGGGCTCTTGCCAGGCCGACCCCAGGACTTGCTGATCTGTCTCAGCGTCAGGCCTGGGCTTCCTTTGACAGTGGGTCTTGTTTCTCTCCTCTCAGACTAACATCAGCTCTTTTAGTGCTGCAGAGCATAGGCAGCCCTTAATGCTAGGCGTCACCTCCTTTCCTCTCCTTATTGTGCTCACGTGCTGGGGTGGGACAGTTAATACTGTGAAGTCTCTTGGTGCTAAGAGTGACTTAGTGATATGGAAACTATACATCATTTGTTATTTCATTTTATTGCATCCCAGCCTCACACACTTGATCCTCCCTTGGCTGAAGGTCTCTCCCTCTCATCCTGTCTTTAATAGAAACAGGGGTCTCAGCTTGGCTGAAGCCAAGAGGAAGGGAAGAAGGAAAACGTGGTAGTATGGGGTGGGGGTGAGTGGTTGTGGCACTGACAGAGGAAGGAAAAGCTGGAAACCCAGTTCCGGGCCTAGGGTGGGGGTACCTCTTGGAGGCCGGTTAAAGAGGGGAGAGGGACGCTCCACTATTCCAGAGGCAGGCTGCAGCTCTGGAATGGCATGGCTCAGCTCACGTCAGGGTGACTTCCTCTCTGTTTCTCTCCAGCTTGACTTCCCCGTAGGGGTTTTTGTGGGGACGAAAGAGGGAGGAGAGGATTAAGTGGGCAAGTCAGCAGGAGGGGTCCGTGTTGAAAATTAGTGCCACGTTGCTTCATTTTCATTCCCTTCTTGACTCTTCTCTAGTTTACTGCCCATAATGGCCGATGTAGACTTCTGGCCCTCCCCTCAGTCTCCCTTTCCCATACTCTGAGCAGGTGCACCTGTCCCTTGGCAGAGCTCCCAGACTGTCCAACCCCAGCTGACATGCCGAGGCACCTGCTATTCTTCGTGGCCTCTTGGGAAGCTCCACCTACCGGAATCTTACAGCATCAGTGAGGCATTTCTGCCCGACAGTGTTCTCCTGGGTCTCCCTGGGGCCTGGAAACAAAAAGCCTATGGAAAAAGAATCTCTTATATCCTTCCCTTTCACTCTGCACGGAGCATCTTTGAGCTTTCAGGATGCCTTCCCCATTAGGAATTAACCAAGAGGCAGAGACGCAGTCATGGAACATTTCTGGCGTGGAAGAGAAGGCCGTCTGTGCTGGGCGAGCTGGGCATGTTCTCTGGAATGATTCTGTATCACTGGCCTCCGGACGCCTTGGGGCCCTGGTTTGTTATTTTCCTTTAGTGTCTACTCTTAGCTTTAGCAGTTCAGTTTTTTCCCCAGATGGAAACAAAATTATTTAAATAGTCATATTCTTTATGAAAAACTCAAACACTCTGCCTGTTTTCCATGACCTGAGACTAAACCCTGAATTTTCCCTAGCCAGCTTGGTTTCTCAACCAGTGACATGATGCTCACTGGTTAATTCCTAGTTGTTTCTCTCTCTCACTTAATGTAAGCTACCCTGTAGGCCCAGCCTCCTGATAGTCCAAGGTCATCAGTTTGTTCCTTGCTGAGTAGTTTTGTGGAATGCCCTTATGCATTGTTGTTAGGTTCATCAGGACAATGGCCTCTTTCCTTCTAAAACTGGCAGATTTCCTTAGATGGACCATACCTCATGTCCTCTCCAGTCAATGGGCTTGGGCTTTCTCTTTTGTCCCTAGACTGCCACCTCTCGAAAGAGCACGTGACTGTCACTCTTCTCGATCTGCATGCCAGCATGTCAGCTGCAGTACCTCCTTAGGAGTTAAGCCCCTGGCTCATTTGCTGCCAGATTAACAGCTGGATGTGTCCAAGGGGAGAGAGATCACTCACCACTGTTTGCTTTTAATCCGTTAGATATTTTGGTGTGAATTTCCTAAAACCAAAGGGATTCTCTCACATAACTACAGCACAGTTATCAAATTCAGGGAATTAACATTGAGATGACACTAATGCCTACCATACAGACCCTATTGTTGTCCTTTTATCATGTCCAGGATCCAATCCAGGATCACACTTTTCATTTAGTTGTCATGTCCTCTTAGTCTCGTTTAATTTGGAACAGTTCTTCAGTCTTTATCTTTCATGACCTTGACATTTGAAGAGTACTGGCCACCTTTTTTATATAACGTTCCACAATTTGAGCTTGTCCGACGTTTCCTCATGGTTAGATTTAGGTGATACATTTTTGGCAGGAATAGAGAAGTCATGTTCCTTTCTCAGGAAACATGATGTCGCTTCACTGATTATGTTAGCTCTGAGCACCTAGGGAAAGTGATGTCTGCCAGGTTTCTTCACTGTAAAGTTATTTTTTTGTTTGTATTAAAGTATCTTGTGGGGAAATAATTTGAGAATGTGCCAATACCCCCATTTCTCTTCATCCTTTTGCCAACCAGTTTGAGTGTCCATTGATGATTTCTTGCCTGAAACAGTTATTATTCTGTTGGTTGCCAAATGGTGATTTTCTAATACCTTCATTTCTTTTACACTTATTTGTTAGAATCCTGTGAGCAAGAGCATTCCCTTCTCTTTCATTCATTTATTCATTTTTTATATCAGCATTTATATCATGTACGCTTATCTTATTCTATTCTTTTGGAAACTGTGCAGTATAAAAATGGCTCAATGGATTTTTTACCAGAAAAATACTTTCTCAACAAAAGCTCTTCAATTTTAGCTTAGTTTTGATTAAAATAAATATTCATATTCAAAATGTCCTTGTGATCCAACCTGGTGTTAAAAAGACAAGTAGGAAGCCCTAAATCTGAATATGGGGGTCCCTCCCCTAATATCTAGGATGGTCATGGGAAATAGGCAATTAAACCAGCAGTTACACAAGAGGTTATGACACATTTTTGAGGAAAAACAGGGATCTGAGGGATGAATGGAAGTTAGCCTGGCAGTTGGTGGGTGTGGGGTAGGACGGTGCCAGACAAAATAATGCTAGGGTGGGAAGGAGGGGAAGCAAGAGGCAAGACTGGAGAGGAGGCTGGAATTTGTTCCTAATCCCAAGGGCAATAGAAACCACTGACCACTTTTAAGTAGGGGAGTGACATCAAGCTTGCATTTAAAACTATGTCACTTACTGTACTGTAGAGAATGGTTGGAGTGGGCAAAATGTATACTACTGAGTCCTTCCTCTGAATTTTATAGCTGAGGAAGTTACCAGGCAAGGGCAGAAGACTAAGGAAGAACATGGGAGAGAGAGAGATCACTTGTGGCTAGGGATGGTGGGCAAAGGGTGAGAGATGGGAGCCTATTAGTTCTTGGAGAGTTGACATTTGAGCTGGGCCTTGGAGGGGAGAAAAATTAGGAAACACAGCGGGATGGGGGGAGGATGAGATGAGGGCAGTCCAGCCAGAAGAGGTGGTGTGAACTGAGAAGGGGCGCAGGGCATGGGCTCCTTGGTTGGAGCCAGGCCCACATTGGAGACACCCTAGAGAGGAAGTCTGGGAAGGTGTTTGAGGAGAGACCATTCAGAGAACCACTGGAGCAGAGGGAGGTTTCCCTATCTTCCCCACTCCCCTTCCTGCCACATGGATCCCACAGCAGGGGCTTGGGGGATGTTGGGGGAAGTATATATCTATATATATTTCATACCCACTCTGTTAGTAAACTGAGCTTCTTTTCAGCTTGAGGGAACCAGTTTTGCAAGATAAATTGCTAAAATTCTAGCTGAGTGCAGAGAAGCCTGTTGTTTTAGTTAGTCATGTAATGTCATTGCATATAACCCCATGAAAACTGATAATGTTAACTTTTTCCCCTTCTTTTGAATAAATATTGGATGCACATGGCACAAAATTTAAAATATATGAAAGACTCCCTTTTTTTTTCTCCCTGCCCCCCTTGCTGTTTGCTGTGTCAAAAGACTCCCTTCTTATCCTCTCCTCCACAAGTTTCTTGTACAGTTTTCTAAAACTTTTTTGTGCATATATAAGAATATGTATCTAATTTATATTTTTTGTTTATATGGTAGATGTATCATATATGGTAGATTTATATGAGTTTACATTTCAGAGAGCTTTCCATTTTAGCATGCATAGAGTTGCCCTGTTCTTTTTTAATGGCTGTGTTCCATTCGTCATTGGTCATTAGGAAAACACAAATGAAACCCACAATGAAATATTACTGCACACCCACTAGAATAGTTAAAATTGAAAAGCCTGACAACACCAAATGTACACTGCTGGTGGACATGTACAGGGGTGATCTGGCAGTTTCTTATAAAGTTAAACATACTCTTACCCTATCACCCAGATTTTCCACTCCTAGGGATTTACCCAAGAGAAACAAAAACATGTATCTGCACAAAGGCTTGTACAGAATGTTCACAGCAGCTTTATTTATAATAGCTGAGGACTGGAAATAGCCCAAATGTTCACCAATAGAAAAATGAATAAACAAATCCTGGCACATCCACACAATGGAATACCATTTAGCAATACAAAGAAACAAACTACTGATACTTGCAACTTTATGCTGAGCTAAAGAAGCCAGGCACAAGAGTACATCTGTCCGATTTCATTTATATGAATTTCTCGAACAGGCAAAAGTAATGTCATAGAAATCAGAACAGAGGCTGTCCATGGGGAGGTGGGTATTGACCAGGAAGGGGCATGAGGTTCTCTCTGTTGATAAGGAGTAGGTTACACAAGTGTAAACATTTGCCAAAACTCATGAAACCTATATTTAAGACCAGGGTTTTTCCCTGTATGTAAATTATATCACAATTTTTAAAAAGTTTATTGCAGTCTGGGAAGATTGGAAATTGCATTATAAATCAGAAATGATTTCTTACTTTGGTTTATTTTTGTGTGTGTGATTGTTAGCTTACAAGACTTTTTTGTCTTAAAGCATTAGCCGGCTTGTTCAGGACTGACTGCTGACCCATGGCCCTTCAGCCTCTTCTATTTCCCTTCCTCAGAACACCACATCCAGTCCTGTGGCTTAAGCATACCCATTCCAGCCTGGGTTCTCTGGCTGATTAGACCCGTAAAAGGGCTGAACTTTTTCATCATATTTCTGGACACGGTTTGACAAGATCAGCAGGAGAAGGGGCACTGTGGTGTCATGGAAATGGTGGGGGTTTGGGAAACGACATGATCTGGGTTTTAATCCAAAGATTGATCATCATGTGGCCTTGAATCTGTCCCTGTGAACCTTAGTTTCCTGTTCTGTAAAGAATTAAATGAACCAGCTCAAGTAAGATACCCGTCCCTGAGCTTGGCACATAGGGGAGCTGGGCAACATGGCGGCTGTGGTTCCTGGCTGTCCCTCCCATCGCTTTGGCACAGCAGGTGCTGCACCTAGTCTGGCGTGCCTGCCTCTGGTGCCAGGCCCCTCTGGGGCTCCGGTCAAGCTCTCTTCCCTTGCACGTCCCTGTGGTGTCATCTTATGTCTTGTTGAGAACAGAATTAGGAAACTCAACTAAAAGAAACTGGTTTCAAGCTCTTCTTCTTGTGTTTTAAGGGTCTCAGCATGGACGCCATGAATGAGAACAAAATGGTGCCCTCAGATTTTAGCACAGGACCTGTGGAAAGAACTGCCAAACCTTTGCCTTTTAAGGATCCCAACTTTGTGGTAAGCATCTAAATTGTTTTGTTTTGTTTTTTAATTTAAAAATTTTTTTAAAAAGATACTTAGATTATATAAATGTTACACAAAAAATATAGGGATTCCCGTACGCCCCATCTCCCCCATCTCCCACAACCTCCCACATAAACATCCTTCATTAGCGTGGCACATTAATTGCAATTGATAAACACATCCTGGGGTTTTGCCATTAAGCATGGACCATAGTTCACATTGTAGACCACATTCTCTCCCACACAGTTCTGCATGTTATATGATAATGGCCTATATCTCTCATTGCAATGTCACTCAGGACAATTCCCAAGTCCCCAAAAAGCCCCTGTATTACAACTGCTTTTCCCTCTCCCTGCCCCCAGAGCCTCCAGTGGCCACTGGCTCCACATCAATGTTGTAATTTCTTCCATTGCTTCAATCACAATATGTCTATAGTAGAATACCCGTAAGTCTACTCTAGTCCATAGCTCTTCCTCTCATCCTGAGGAGTCTGGGATGGTGACTTCCACTCCACCTCCAATTGAAAGGGGGCTTATTTTCCATTGGGGAAGATGGATGGGATTATCCTGCCTGCAGCTGCAGACTCTCTCCATTCCCTGGGATGGCCGTTGTCCATCATCATCTCCCACCAGTTATCCTGGGTGAATCCAGTGAGCTGTAGAGTAGGAGTTGCTGCTCCACTGAGGTTCCGGGCCCAGCTGGCACATGGACAGCCCAAAGACTCAAGTCTCTGGATGTACGCCTACAAACTCCAGCACCAAGTATAGGTTTGAATAGAAGGGACAGATGAGCCATATGCAGGGAAGACATAGTTAAGTCGAACTCTGTCACTCTCAGGAGCACAAACTCCAAAGTAGGGCCCACCGGCAAGGCACCAAACTCCGGAGCTATCTGCCCTGACATAGGACCTGGGTGTCTCCAGAGCCCTCAGGAGTCCCACTATTTGGGGTGATATGCACTTTGGAATTTTATGAGATCCTATTGAGATGTGCATAAGTGTTACCTCTGGGATGACCTCCCGACTCATTTTGAAGTCTCTTAGTCAAGCATCTAAGTTATTTTGGAAATAACTCTGCCCCAGCTGAAGTCGCCACCTTCTGCCCCATGGGCTGGTGTTGGACACATCCCCCAGGCCGTGGAACCCTCTGCCCTCAGAGCTCACTGTCCCCTGGCTGCATAGCTTACAGTAGATCCCAGTGGCTTGCCCTTGTATTGTATTTCTGTTGTGGTTTGTTTCTCACACCCTCCGGTGCTTCTTGTGTCAGGACCACGCTTAGCCTTGGCTTCGGTCCCAGGGTATGCGACGGTTTCTACAGGATTTTACCAAGAACCTCAGGCCTCTTCATGCTCATGTTTAATTGGGATGATTCAAATTTTGAAAATCTTAGCAAACTTTGGCAAACCTCAGCAGTTTTAAGAATGATGTATAATGAAGAAAATGTCAAGATTCTGAGTCAGTTTTATTCCTTTGAAACAGATTGTCAGTGACTATGTCATGAAATATTTTTCTAAATGTGGGTGAGCTAGAGACTTCAAAACAAACACACTTCTACTTTATCTAGGAAAGCGGGAGAGAGAAGAGAGTAGCAACAGGAGAAAATGGTTGATTTAGTAAAAATCCTCAAGGGAGAAAGTTGGAAAAGGGACAAATATGCAATTAATTATGCATTAGAGTCCCCTCAAGAGACAAAAGAGAAAAAGAGATTACCAGAAGGCTTGCCATGCCATGATTGAGGCTTACTTGGATTTTCTAGGATCACCAGTAATTCACAAGGCCAAGAATTTGCTCCCAGGGGATAGTTTAGAGATGTGGTGATGGGTTTAAATCTAACTTTGTAGTAAGTTTATTTTAAAGTGATGGGAAATTGATGAGTGAGTTCTACAACGTTAGACCCAAC
>JAQZBX010077097.1:0-14331 GCA_029593785.1 Cabassous unicinctus | reverse complement strand
ATTTGTAGTATGTTTTAAAGTCAGGTAGTGTGATTCCTCTGATTTTTTCCCCAATATGTCTTTGGCTATTCAGGAACCTTGCCCTTCCAAATAAATTTCATGGTTAGTTTTTCCAATTGAGTGAAAATTGCTGTGGCAATTTTTAATGAGATTGAGTTAAATCTGTAAATCAGTTTTGGTAGGACAGACATCTAAATGATGTTTAGTCTTCCTATCCATGAAAAAGGAATATTCTTCCAATTATTTAGGGCTTCTTTGATTTTAACAGCTTTGTGTAATTTTCTGCATACAAGTAATTTACATGATTAGTTAAATTTATTCCTAGGCATTTTATTCTTTACTTGCTATTGAAAATGGTTTTTTTTTTTCTTAATTTCCTCCTCAGATTGCTTGTTATTAGTATAGAGAAATGCTATTGATTTTTGCACATTGATCTTATAACTTGCCACTTTCCTGAGCTCATTTCTAAGCTCTAGAAACATTGAAGCAATTTCTCAGGGCTTTGGATGGATAGAATCATGTCATCTTCAAATACTGAAATTTTTACTTCTTGCTTTCCAAGTTGGTTTATTTTATATCTTTCACTTGTCTAAGTACTTCGTCAAGTACTTCTAATACAATGTTAAATAAGATCAATGACAGTGAGCATCCCTGCCTTGTTCCAAATTTTAGAGGGAAAGTTGTATGATTTCACCATAAAATATGATGTCAGCTGTGGGTTTTTCATATATACCCTTCATCATGTTGAGGAAGTTTCCTTCTATTCCTATCTTTTGAAATGTTTTTATCAGGAAAGTGTGCTGTAATTTGTTTAACACTTTTTCTGCATCAAAAGAGATGATCATGTTAATTTTTCTTTTGATCTGTTTATGTGGTGTATTACATTGTTTGATCCTCTTATATTGAAAAATCCTTGTATTTTAAGGATGAGATCCACTTGGTCATAGTGTATAATTCATTTGATATGTTGTTGAATAGGAATAGCAAATATTTTGTTGAGGATTTTAGCATCTAGTTTCATTAACTTAATGTTCTATAATTTTCCTGTCTTGTGGAATCTTTGGCTTTGGTTTTAGGGTGATGTTGGTATCATAGAATGGGTTAGGCAATGTTCCCTACACTTCTATATTTTGGAAGAGTTTATGCAGGATTGGTGTTAGTTCCTTCTAGAATCTTTGGTACAATTCACCTGTGAAGACATCTGTTCCTGGGCTCTTTTTAGTTGGGAGATTTTTGATGGCAAATTCAGTCTTCTCACTTGTGATTGGTCTGTTGAGTTTATCAGTTGCTTCTTTTATCAACGTAGGCTGCTTCTGTTTCTATGAATTTGTCCATTTCTTCTAAGCTCTTCATCTTGTTGGCATAAAATTTTTCTAAGTATCCTCTTAGGATACTCTTTATTTCTGTGGGGAAAGTGATTCTTCAATTCTTATTTTTGGTATTTGCCTATTCTCTCATTTTTTGTTTGTTAGAATAGCTAAGGGTTTTTCACTGTTATTAATCTCAAATAACCAGCTTTTGGTTTTCTTTATTTTTTCTAGCTCTTTCTAATTTTAATTTCACTTACCTCAGTTCTAATCTTTGTTATTTCCTTCTTTCTACTAACTTTGGGGTTAGTTTGATGCTCTTTTTCTAATTCTTTCAGGTGTGCAGCTATTTCTTTGATTTTAGCTCTTTTTTCTTTTTTAATATAGGCATTTATGTTTATGTATCTCCCTCACAGTACAGCTTTTGCTGCATCCCATAGATTTTGATACATTTTGCTGTCATTTTCTTTCATTTGAAGGTAGTTACTAATTTTTTTTGCAATTTCTTCTTTTACTCACTGATTGTCTAAAGTGTGTTGTTTAATTTCCATATTTTTGTGCCTAATCTGCTTCTCTGCCCCTTACTGATTTCCACCTTAATTCCATTGTGGTCAGATAAATTGCTTTTTATAATTTCAATATTTCTGAAATCATTGAGAGGTGTTCTGTGGCCTAGCATATGATCTATCCTGGAGAATGATCCATGTACTCGAGAAGAATGTATATCTCACTGTATTTTGTTATAATCTTCTGTAAAAGTCTGTTAGGTCCAGATGTTCTAATGTATTACTCAAGGTCTTTGTTTCTTTATTTATTTTATGTCATGATATTCTGTCTAATGGTGATAGTATTGTATTAAAGTCCCACACTATAATTGTAGAGGTATCTATTTCTCCCCTTAGTTTTTTCAACGTTTGCGTCATGAATTTTGAGGAGCCCTGGTTAGGTGCGTAATTGTTTGTTTGTCCTGTCTTCTTGATATATTACCCCTTCTATTTTTATGTTGTGTCCTTCCTTGCCTCTTACAATAGTTTACATTTACAGTCCATTTTACCCAATACTAATATAGCTACTCCCAATGTTTTTTGTTTATTGTTTGCATGTTAGATTCCTTTCCAATCATTCACTTTCAGCTTCCTTGCATCCCTGGGTCTAACGTCGGTTTTTTGTTGACAGTATATAGATGGGTCATATTTCCTTTTCTATTCTCCGAATCTCTGTCTCTTGACTGGTGATTTTAATCCATTAACATTCAACGTTATTTCTGTCAAGGAATTACTTACATAAGCCATATTTTCTTTAGATTTATATATGCTATATATTGCTATATAAACAACATATAGCATATGTTGCTATATGTTCAAAAAGAAAAAAAGCTTTTATCGTTTTAACTGTTCTTACACTCTCTACCAATTCTCTCACTTTCTTTTTTCTTTTTGACCTACATACCTCACTTTAGTATTTCTTGAAGAACAGGTTTCTTGCTAAACTCTCTTAATTTCTGTTTATCTGTGACTATTTTGAACTCTCTCTCAGTTTTGAATGTCAGCTTTGATAGGCAGTGAATTTTTGGTTGTAAGTTTTATTTTTCTTTTAGCACCTTAACTATGTCATACTACTGCCTTTTCGCCAACATGGTTTCAGTTGAGAAATCAGCCCTTAATCTTACCAAGCTTCCCTTGTATGTGATGGGTCTCATTTCTCTTGCTGATTTCAGTTTTCTCTCTTTGTCTTGAGCATTGGACATCTTAATAAGAAAATGTCTTCAGGTAGACCTATTAGGATTATACTGTTTGGTGTGTGCTGCACTTCCTGGACATGTACATCCATGTCCCTCAAAAGAATTGGGAAATTTTCAGCCATTATTTCCTCCAACACTCCTTCTGCCCCATTTTCCTTCTCTTCTCCCTCTAGGATGCCTATAATGCATATGCTTGTGCATTTTGTGCTGTCATTCAAGTCCCTAAATCCCTGCCAGATTTTTTCTATTTTTTAATCTATCTTTTCTACTATCTGTCTGATTACAGCTATACTGTCTTCCACGTTGGTGATTATTTCCTCTTCATGTTCAGGTCTGCTGTTAGGTGTTTCCATTGTATTTTTGATTTCTTGCATTGTGCCATTTGTAGCCATCATATCCATTATCATTTTATGTATGTTGACAATATCTTCAGTATGTTCTCCCACTGTCTTCTTAACGTCCTTAATCTCTTCCTTCACTTCATTAAGTTGATTCATGATATTTATTTTGACATCTCTGATTAGTTCTTCCATGTTTTGCATCTCCTCCTGTTTTTTAGTTTGTTCACTAGACTGGGCCATGTTTTCCTGTTTCTTAGTATGGCCTGCAACTTGTTTTTTCTTTTTCCTTTTGGTGCCTAGGCATCTGTTTATCTTGATGGGTTTATTCAGTTGGTTAGCTTCTCTTTCAGGTTTTGTTTTGTTGTTTTTATATATTTGGTAAGGTTTCACTTTGACACTTCATTCCTCTTATTTTATTTCCTTATTGTTATCTATGTTCCCTTGAAAAAAAATTTAGGACCAAAGAAAAAGAAACAGATAAAAAGAGAAAATAATAATAATAATAATTTTTAAATGTTGAAGAGTAACTGTACAAAAGTTAGGAAAATAAATAAATATGAATAAGAAATCATAAAAGTACAGAGGAACAAGAAAAAAATGTGGAATAGAGACAATGAATTGAGAAACAAAATATAAAAATATATATATAATGAATTAAGTGCTGGAATGATGAGAAGAGAGGAAGAGGTAAATGATAGAGGAAAAATAAAAGAAGGAAAGAAAGCAGAGAAAAAAGAGAAAGGAAGAAGAAAAATTGTATATCAAACAAAAGGAGGTGGAATGAAAGATAAACAACAGAAAACAGAATATAGACACATGAAGGAAAGCAAAGAAGTAACATAAATAGAAAAACAGTTATAAAAGAGGAAACAAAGAAAGGAGAAACACAAAAAAACAAGAAACAAAACAGCAGCAACTTAAAAAATACAACCAAAGAAAAACAGCCTTCCATCATAGGCCCCGAAGAAGCTTCTCAGGCTGCTGATGTTCATCAGTCGGTCACCCTGCAGCCTGCCCTCTGCAGGTGATGCTCCTGGTTTTAGTGAGTAAAATAAGAAAAAAAAGAAACCTTGAAAAAGAAATAACAGATACAAGAAAACCTAAAACAAAAAGAATGTTTATATGGACCCTGCCAAAACATATGTATTGGATGCCTGAGAATCCTGAGGATCAGCCCTCTAAGGGAAGCCAGGAATCAAGCCAGGGATCTCATATATACAAGTTGGGAATTCACCCATTCAACTAAACTGTCTACTTGGGTTAATTGGCCTTCAGAAATCTATCTGCCACCCTTTCCACTTGAATTTCAGACCTCTGCAGCTCACTAGACTCCTGCTGATTTGGTTCCTGTCACTGTCCCCTATCTAATCTAGTTGCTTTCTCTCCGTGGGCAGCAGGGCATGACAGCCTGCCTGAGAGGATCCCCCCACACCTATCCCTGTAAGTTCAGGGTCCCTTCTGAGATTAAAAGAAGGCTCAGCTGGCCAAGCTCACCACAAAGAAACCAGTCTCCACCCTCCCTGGGCCTTCTTCCTCCCAGGGAATGCCCCCTTCCACTCTGTTGGTAGCAGTGCAAGGCTACTTTGCCCTGAGGGTGAAGTATATGTGCCATTTCCAGTCACAGGGGTAAGAAACTCATGGGGTTTCTTTGATTTCCTTAGCTTTCCAATAGCCTCCTAAAAGACTCAGAGTATCTTAATGTTCTATATATATCCAAAGCAGCTCCTTTAGATAGGTCCCTGGCTTCTCTCTGCTTTTTTTTGTGAGAGGGTCAAACGCTACCTACCTACATTGGTGCCATTTTCCTAGAACATATATTTGCACCTTGCAAAAGTCATTCTTGCTGCAGGATGGGTTCAAAATCTATGGAAAGATTAGAATGACTGAAGAATAGCAAGTGATATGAAACAAATTCTTATGGTGGTGTACAGCCTGCTTTTGTCCTGAGATAACAATGTGTCCCTTTTTTTAAGTCATCATGAACTTGGTGTTTATACAGAGAAGTTTTCAGAGAGCTGTTTTCAACTTATTGGTGTGGAAAATATATCCTGTTCAGAATTCTGTGAAACCCTGCAGAGATATCAATGCTGCCCTGAACATATTCAATGGTCCCTGGTCACACACTCTGTTTCTGGAAGTCATTCTGTCTTCATCCTAAATACATTGTGTTGCTGTATCAACAGTAATGAAGGAAATGCCAATTGTGGATACTGTATACAGGAAGGGCTTGAACAAGGTTCTCCCTCAAGCATCAGATCTCTTCCTGGTCCCTAGGAAATTCAAGTCAAGATGAATGGATTATGCTTAGGATTATAGTTATGCTTCTCTCCTCACCATCCTCCAATATTCTGGAAAAGATGCCATATTCACTCCTCAGGAATTTGCTCTTCCAGAAAGGTCTCCTTTCTCTTCACACTCTCCTGCATGCTTGCTGCTCCATGTCTGTCTATAAAACTTCTATTCATTTGGCTTTCCCTTAATTTGAAACAGTTATTTCAACCATGTATCCTCACCACCTCCCCCTTTCGTGATCCAGTTTTTCCATGGTGTGCTGATGAATTTATCATAAAGTGCATTGAGAAAAGAGAGAATTTCAATCAACAAAGAAGTCCCTCAGCATCCGACCTTCAAATCTACAAATTACATATATCTGGACCCAGTGACCCTGTAGATAGTAAGAAACCTGAGAGTGATTCCAAATCCCACCCTCTTCCTCTTATCATAATCAAGTCCTATCATTTCAATTCCATCTCTCACCACTCAATTGACTCCTCTGTATTTCCACCAACACCTACCTATTCCATACTACCATTCTCTCTCTTGTATGAAACACTTTCTGAGCCAATCCCCATTTCCATTATTTCCACATTTTGATTACTTAAATGAACAAAAATAGTTTTCTTTTGACCTCTCAAATATAGTTCATTCTATAAACAAATCAATGCAACTATTACCACCTATATTTTCTTTCTTTTTCTACATTTCACAACACATGGTTTCGTTCAATTGTTAATGACTATCAAGAAAATGTTTCCATTGTTTCTTGTGGACATCCATGGATTCATTATATGATATCCCTGTTGAAAACAATAACATGTTAAGTTTTAACAAAAATGCTCATTATGAAAAAATGTCTTGTTCTGTGTAATGGATAAGCTTTAAATCATTTAAAATGCATGTGGTTAGTTGCATGAAATTCATATCCCTAATAGAAACAAGAATATATATTTTATACAAATTAGGTTGGATTTGGTTTCATATGGTGAGGTATTTTTTAATAGATAAGGCCATGTTTCTAGCCATAATATGTAGCCCATTATCTCTCTTGGGATTTCATTTTGAAGACAGCATTGGTAAGAAAGATGCAATGCATAATAAAAGACCTAATTTAGAAATGCAATATAACACTTTTCTCATTGCAGGAAAATGGCCTTTAATAAAATATTCCAAACCAGAAAAAAGTTGTTAAAAGTAATTACTTTGAAAATAGTTTTTATTTACTGAAGGTCTGTAAACAAATCATTTATCCATTATCAGCTTTTCTTTGCTTATCCCAAAAATTCTGAATTTGTCTTATTTTTCTCACAGAGCCCCATGAGCATTACATTAGGATTGTAGTATAAAATACTTAAAACAATACACATTTTGATTGCCTTTTAACAGTTATTATTTATAGCTTTCTCTTTGTTTCTCATAAAATTCTCTTCTTGACAACATTCTCTTTCTCTGATGGTCTACCTAAAAATAATAATACAAACAGCATTTAGGAGAAAAGACTTTAAAGATGTTCTTGGTGATTGAATTCTGTCCCTTCAAAAAAGACGTGCTCAGTTCTTCGACTCTTTTCCTATGGGCATGAATCCATTTGCAAAAAGGTTTTTTGAAGATATTATTCTGTGGCCAAATTCAATCAGGGTGAGTTGTTTAAATTTCCTAGGCTGTGCAAAAATAGCATGAAATGGGTCCTGTTAAACAACGGGAATTTATTCACTTATGGTGTGAGGCTGGGAAAATATCCAAATGAAATCATCATAAAGGTGGTGTTTTCTGTGGCTGGTTACTGTGAAATTTTGGTCCTTAGCTTCTCACATGGCAAGACACATGGTGACATCTTTTGTTCTCTCTGACATCTTAAGTGTTCCATTGATGATCAGCTTCTTGCTTCTTATGGCTCTCTCTCTGTCTGAATTTCATTCCACTTATTAAGGATACCATTCACAGGATTAAAACACTTCTTGATTGTGCTGATCCACACCTTAACTGTAGTAGATTCATCAAAAGTCTTACTTATAAAGGGTTCACACTCACAGGAATGGATTAGATTTAAGAACATATTTTTCTGGGGTAGGTACAGTATCAAACCACCACATAGGCCTTGATGAATATGTCTTATAGAGAGAAAATTTGAATGCAGTCAATTAGAGAAAGCCACAGCGAGAAGCCAGGAGACAGAACAAACCAAAGAGTAAATCACCCTGTGGTGGAGGTCTGCCAGCACCAGAATACTACTGGCTCCACGAGTAAGCATGACTTTGCAAACAATTTAATGTGACATACCCAGCCTTCAAGGCTGAGAGAGTAAATGTCTCTTATTAGGCAGATCAGTGTGCATGTTGTTTCTCTAGAACTTCCTGGCCAACTAAGACAGAAAGCTTTTCAGGGAAAATATGGAGTAATAAAATTTGACACAATAGTATTTACTTAAGGAAACATCTCAGATCAGCCAAGATCTTCAGTAAAAGCAGATGGTATGAAGAAAACTCTTTCCTGTTTTCTCCTCAAAATTCAGTAGCATCTCACTCAGACTCTCTTCCATGTCATCTGCACAATGTATGCACTGGCAGAGCTCACAGATGAGGAAAGCTCCCAGAGTGGCATCTTCTTGAGTATCTTCAATTTCCTCATTAATCACATGCACAGGCTGGAGGGCCACCTCTTCCTTGGAACACAGATATTCCACTACTCTGTCATACCATTTCTTTTCATGTGTAAAGCTGAGATCAAATGTATCTCTGCACTCTTGAAATCTTTCTGGCTGGAACTTGATTCTCTGATTTCTTACCAAGATGTATAAGATTCCATTCTGTGTAAAGAATTCTTCACCTTTCTTTAAAAAGTCATTGTACATTTGTTTGTATGTTGTTGTGAAATCATCAATCATGCAGTGATTGGAATCTGGACCTGGTAGCTTCACATGATGTCCAGTTCCAAAAGACCCAACACTGTACCCTTTATTGGTGAGAAGGCCATGGACTTCCATGCTATTTATGTTACTCCTGCATACCACAGCCAACCTGAGTGTTGTTGAGGCAATGATGGTGGCAACTTGGAACTTCAGTGAAACTTATGGCCCTCAGCAGATGTACACACTCAGAAGACACAAGAAATACCACCTACCTCCATGAATTCCACCTAACAAAGTATCAAAGAACAGGAAACAGCCTTATATAAGTTGTCTTAGAGTGGGAGAGGGCTTTCATAGGTTTTGACTGATTGAGTTACCATCAGGATTATAAAGGCTGAGCCTAATCCAATCATGAGAATGCTGGATGTGATGAAATCTCCTAAACCACTAATTCTCAGCAGGGCTAGTAGCCACCCTATGGAGAGCACATTGATATCTTGAGTTAGATCATTTGGTGCTTGAAGACATTTGGGGCTGCTATTATAAATAGTAGCTAAGACTACCAGTCCACCTGGAATGTTTAGGAAAATATTGCACAAATCCAAATTGTCCAATATCTCACAGAACCCCCCAGTAGCCTTTGGACATGGGTATGGGTATAAAACCTGCTTAAACAGTCCTGTGCCTGTAAGCTTTTATTATACATATAATTATAATGTGTTATTGCATATTTCTAGAATTGCAGTGATGTAAATCAAAGGAAGATTGTACATAGTTGTGTCCTGAAGTTCATAATATGTTCACCAATACAGAGAGATTTTGGAAAACATCTTTGCTAAAGATATTTGAGGATTTATAACCACACAACTAAACATTTTGCAGTTTTTACTCTTGAATTCAATTTATCAAGGGATCCTAGAAATTGACACAAGATTCTTTGTATTTTAATATGTCTTCATTTGCAGGGCATCTAACTTCTCCATACTGAAATCCAATATGTGTAAAATTATTTTTCATGTATTACTCTTCATAGTTTATTAAAGGAATCAGGTAGACTTAAAATTATGTAGAAAGATAAAAAAATAATCATGGTTGTGAATATTTTGCTGTCCTGATTTTGTGATAATCAGGGTAAGCTAAACATTCACTATGTTAGACACCATGCATGTGCTCCCAGACCTAGTTTTTCTCCCTAGGTCTAGTTTTTAGAATGCTGGTGATAAACCAAGCTTGATTTATTATATGACCACCCTGTATGTGAAATGACTATAACTCTAGTTCTCTTTGGTCAACCTGAAGAGATATAGTAGGGGGGCAGATGTGGCTCAAATGGTTGGGCATCCATTTCCCATATGGAGGGACCTGGTTTTGATCCCCAGGACCTCCCAGGAAAATTTTTAAAAAGAAAAATATAGAAAGCATGTGGACTGCCAGGCTCCATGTGGGGGTGGACCATCAGAACCCATAAGCAGGTGAGCCCCCCACGCCCCATGCATGGGTGCACCAACAGGCCCCATGAGTGCAGGCACCACCAGGCCCTGTGTGTGGGTGCACCGCCAGGCCCTGCCAAAGCACATAGCAAGATGATAACATAACAGGAGAGTGACACAAGAGAGAGCCAAGATGAGACATTCTGAGAAACCAGAATCTAAGGTGGTGCAGGCAGTATGACACCTTTCTCCCACATCGGAGCTTCCAAGGCTCAAATCCCAGTGAAAACAGGAGGAGAAGGATGAGAAGAGAGCACAGGAAATGGACACAGAGATTTGCCCAGCAAATGGACACAAAAACAGTGAAAACAGGGGCGGAGGTGGGGGTAAAAATGGACATAAATAAATAAATAAATCTTTCAAAAGCTATAGGGTAGTAAGATATGGACTATAGTTAGTAGTTTTGATTATGCCCTTTCATAATTTGTTAACAAATATTTCACAACAATTCAAAGTATTTGTGGTGGGGTGATGTATGAGAGCCCTGAATGATGTTATGCATGTTTGTTTTTTAAGACCACAATATTAACTAAACACTTATTGTTTATGTAGGTTCATGTATGAATGACATACTTCAATAAATTGTTGTTAAAATGAAAAAAAAAATCTTTAAAAATCATGGGACTTCATAATGATAAATGGGAAAATCTATCGGCAAAACTACAGAGTGTATTTTTCTACATTACTATTAGGGTAACTTTTATATTGCAAATCTTTCTAAATGATTAAACAGTTGAAAGCTGTACTTCTCAAAGAGTGGTCCCCAAACAGTAGCCTCAGTTTCAACTGGAAACTTACTAAAAAGCAATTTCTCAGACTTTGCCACAGATCTACCCAATCAGAAACTTTGGTATGGAGACCAGCAGTCAATTTTTTTTAAAAAGAAATCAATTTTATTAATATATATTAATAAAGCATAAATTCGTACAAAGTGGGCCATCTATGGTATTCAGTATAATCACATATGTGTGCATTCATCACTTCAGTCATCTTTACAGCATTTTCATTATTGCAGTAATAATAATCAAAAAAACAGAAACCAACCAAACAAAACTCATCACCTTTCAATCTCTCTTTGCTTCCCCTGCCATACATAGCTGCTATTCTGTATCCTTCTCTATAGTTTACTTGTATTTATACTTTGTAAAACCACTCTTATATATGCAATATCACCCATATTCATATTTTACATGATGTTTCACTATTTTGTACAGTTCTGTGTCACATTTTAAAGCTTTCCTTCTAGTAATATAAATATCCTTAGGCTTTCCCTTTCAACCACTGTCATACCCATATAATGGCTGTTCTAGTCACAAACACCATGATGTGCTCTTACCATTTCCATTCATTTCCAAAGATTTACAAACAAATTTTAATTAATTTTGCACAGATTATCCATTAGCTTTCCATTCTCTACCCTCATTCTACTTTCTGGTGATCTATATTCCAATTATTAAATCCATGAGTTTACATAATATATTAAGTTCATGATACTGCAAGCATAATAGATGATGTAGACAAGATGAACAAATTCCTAGAAACCTGTGAAACATCTACACTGACCCTAGAAGAAACAGAAGACCTCAACAAACCAATCACAAGTGAAGAGATTGAAACTACCCTCAAAAACCATCCAAAGATGAAAAGCCTGGGACCAGATGGCTTCATAGGTAAACTCTGCCAAACTTTCAAAGATAATGTAATAATACTGTTGCTCAAGCTTTTCCAAAAAAAAATGAACAAGAAAGGATGCTGCGAAACTCATTTTATGAAGCCAACATCACCCTAATTGTAAAACCAGATAAAGATATTTCAAAAAATGAACATTACAAAAGAATATGTGTAATGAATATAGTTGCAAAAATTCTCAACAAAATACTTACAAACTGAATCTAAAACCACATTAAAAGAATTATACACAGTGACCATAAGGGTTTAATCCCGTGTATGCAAAGGTGGTTGAACACAAGAAAATCAATTAGTGTAATAAACCACATTGATAAATTGAAGAAGAAAAATCACATAATCCTCACGATTGATGCAGAAAAGGCATTTGACAAAATACAGCACCCTTCTTGATGAATAAAAACTCAAAAGATAGGAATAAAAGGAAGTTTCCTGAATATGGTAAAGTGCATATATGAAAAACCTACAACTAGCATTGTAGTCAACAGGGAAAGGTTGAAAGCTTTCCTACTAAGATCAGGAACAAGACAAGGATGCCTACTGTTAGGACTGTTATTCAATATTTTACTAGAAGCTCCAGCTAAAGCAATTCAGCTAGATAATGAAATAAAAGACACTCCAATAGGAAAGAAAGAAATAAAACTTCCACTATTTCACAACGATATGATCCTATATCTAGAAAATCCTGGATAATCTACAGAAAAGCTTTAAGAACTAATAGACAAGTTCAACAAAGTGGTGGGATACAAAGTTAATATACAAATTCAGTAGCATTTCCATACACTACTGATGTGAAATTTGAGGAGGAAATCAGAAAAAAGATTCCATTTATAATAGTGACTAAAAGAATCAAATATTTAGGAATAAACTTAACCTAGGACATGAAGGACCTGTATTAAGAAAACCACAAAACATTGCTTTAAAAAACCAAAGAATAATTAAATAAATGGAAGGGAACAGTGACTTTGGAGGGGGAAGGCAAGGTGGCATCAGTTTAAGTGGACACTCACTATCTCTCTTGCCAAATACAGCTGATTGGGGACAGGATCCTGCCCAAGTGAGCATTTCTGGGGGCCCGTGAAGCAGGAAAATTTAGGACATTGATCTGGAGGGATCTGGACAGGGAGGTAGATGGCTCAAGATAAAATGGAGAGTTTTTAACCCCTGTTCCTGGAATACATGGATGGCTAAGCCCCACCCTCAGGGCAGGGGGCCAGGGTGAACCCTGATACCCCTGGGCACATAGTGAGAGGGAGCATTCTCTGAGAGTAGGAGGGTACTGGCAAGGGGTGGAGAGTGGTTTCCTTTCTGCGAGTTTGGTTGCCTTGACTCCCTTAGAGCTTTGGAAAGCATACCAGCTCCTTTGAAGTGGCACCAGGCTGAAGGGAGAGGCAAATCTGCTGCTGAAGCCTAATTTAACTAACCGCCCTAGAATACAGAGGCTTGGCTTGAGATAGGGTGGGGTCAGCCAATTTAATAGGTCCACACTGAAAACTATTAGAATTTCAACTCCCCTAAGGGAGTCAGGCAGTGGGAAACAATAAGTTTTCAAGAGCCTATTTAGGGTCCCCTGGGAGGAGGGGGTGGTCTAGAAGAGGCAGGAAAATAATTTCAGGGTCCTGTACTCAGTCATCAGAGTCCCATTTGAATTTCAAAAGGGAACTTGACCTGACCAGGAGACGGGATTGGGGATCTGCTCATACAGCCTGCTGAATTCTGCTGCCCTAGGACAGTACAACTTGCTCAGCAGAGAGTGACTGGATAGCTTTCTGAAGAGCTAACTGACCCAATTAGAAAGGTAGCTCAGTGGAGGAATTTCTGCCTTGCATATACAAGGCTGCTAGTTTGAATCCCGGCTCCTGTAAGAGAAGATCCACCAGAATATCTAACATCCAGCTGATACTGTAGGACAAGGAAAATATAGACATTATTTTTGTACTAGCTTCTTTTGTGTTCCTATTTTTCCAAAAAGAAAAAAAAAATACTTAAAAAAATAACTTGGTTTACTCACTAAAACCCACCTAAATTCTGCAGAGAGAAGCCTGCAGGATAATTGATTGCTGAACTCAGGCAGCCTGAGAGGCGCCACAAGGGTCCAAAAAGGAACAGTTTTCTTCCTTAGCTTTGGCTTGCTTATGCATTTGTTTGGGGTTTATTTTGTTTTTGGTTTTGTTTTGTTTCTTGTTTTTCTTTCCTCTTTCATCCCCTCTTTTTTTAAATTAGGTGCTGCCAGCTTGTGCCTTCTTTGCTGTACTTGTTCTTCCTTGATTTCCCATTCTCTGAGTATATTGATGTTGTCTACCAGAACTCTGTCTTTTCCATCCTTCATCTTTCAATCTTCTGCTTTCTGTTGTGGTTCTTATATTCCACCATTTTTATTAGTCCTCAACTTTTCTGGTTTTGATTTTTATCTTAGCTATTTGGTTTTTTTATTAAATTTTTTCTCTTTCTCTCTATTCTTTTCTCTTTCTTTCTATCCTCAACATTTTGTTGTTTTAAATCATTCTATATATTTTTCTCTATTCAGTTTCCCATTTCATTGAAGGTACTCCACTTTTTTATTACTATTAGACTACACTGCCTACATGAGTGAAATATTCATTTTACTAAGTCTTAGACCCAGGGATTCAAGGAGGCTGAA
>JAQZBX010077096.1:0-14329 GCA_029593785.1 Cabassous unicinctus | reverse complement strand
GGAGAGAGCAAGAAAGGCTTTTATGACCCATCCCATAGATCAACAGAGAGAAAAGAAAAAATGGAGAGGAAGAAATCTTCAGATAAATAATGCCAGAACGTTTTCTAGAATTAAAGAATATGGTTTTATATATTATAAACGGTAACCAAATGTCTAGCAAAACTGATTTTTAAAAGGCAACCCATATCGAGACATTTTTTCTTGGTTTTCATGATGGGAAAAATACTGGGGAAAAAGCCTTGCCAAGAAAGGAAAATCGTCTCAAAGAAAATATATAAACTATAGGAAAGAAAGATTCTTACTCTATCCAGTTGCTTTAGAATACGATATCACATTGTATATTTTTTTCTGACTTCTAATGATAATTTATCCTATTTCACATAAAGATTAAAATAAAGTGGTGAGGTCAGGGTGAGTGAGGGTGGGCTATGTGGATGAGGCACTCTAGCCATCTTTGTTTCACCTTTATGTTTCTCTAAGATACTCTGAATAATGCTTTTTCTTTAATCCTAAAATGAACTGCTCATTTCATGATTCAGTTCTCATTTTGGCTTTGAAGTTTCTTTTCTGATTTTAATTATCTTTGATGGCAGGGTAAGACTCTTTTGCAAAGAAGAGTTTATATACTTAGGTTAATATAGCATAAATGAAAGAAAAAAAGAAAAAAAAGAAACTTTTGCTTGAAGCAGCATTTTAAATTGTAAGAACACATCACATTGACACATACTCAATAGTAACATTTAGCAGCTTTTAACTAAGCTGGTAAGTGCTCTTCTACCCCACCTCCTCTTAGAGACAGCTGCCCCTTCCAGCTCATATACTGTTTTTTGCTGATAGACTGATATCTTTATTTAGGGAGTTATAAAGAATTGCTTCTAGTCATCAGCAGTTTCAAAACTAGCCATTGAAGGAGGGATAAAGCCTATTCAGAAGATGGATGACAGCTTTTCATTTGAGGATCATACAGAAGGATATTTCCTACTGTAAAAATAGATTCTGCAGCGTAGCTTGCGACTTACATTTTGCAAGGGATCACCACTCAAAAAAAAAATGACACTGAGAATTGAAGTCTAAAAGACACATTCTTTCTTTTCATGTAAAAAGGGCCACACATGAAAAAATTGTTTCAAATAATTCAAAAAAGAGATTTCTAAAAGTTGTGCTTACCACAAATGTATTTTCTAGAGCACTAAAATTGAGGAAATATTGGCTAAACTATCTTATTTAAATAAAGATTTTGTTTTATAAGACATAATTCTAATGCTATTTAGTAGAAAGAAATGGTTTATAAATAGGTAAAAGGAAAGTGTGCCATAATTGTGAATACACAAGGCATTGCTTTATGTTATCTTCTATTAATTAAAAATGATGACTAAGATTCTCAATCAATTAGTAGAGCAGGAAGTATGTAAATGTCACCAAAAGTGATTAAAATATCGAAACCCACGACGGTATTTTTTCTCATTATAATTTTTAGCAATTGGCCTGCAAAAATATGGCCCCATTTTCTTGTAACCTAGAAATCTAAAGGGAAGAGGAAGTTAATGAATAGACTTCACTGGGTCGAGAAGCTCCCTAAAATGCTTCTACAATTTGGTGTGTCCATATGTATGAATACTTTTCTGACAGTAATATTTCTATCCAAATTCAGGTCAGCAACCAATTTTTTTCTTAAGTTTTTCCAGATTGTCCACTTTTCATCCTCCTCTGTGTTAAATCCTACAGTAACAGTGAATTTAACAGTCTGATAAAATGTCTCCAGGCTTGGATATAGTCTTTATTTCCTGCGTTTGATTTGTTTACTGAACACCATTCTCTCCTCCCCAGGTTTGTAGAGGAAAACTGCCTTGGGATTAGTTTTTACAACCTAAAACCTGGAGTTATTACATTGTCCTTTTTACTTTTCTTTTTGCCTATCACATCTACCAATAATAAACAGATTTCTTTTATGCTATAGGCCCTTGTCTCTTTTTGTTATCTTTTTTTTTCTTTATTAAAGAAGTTGTG
This sequence comes from Cabassous unicinctus, assembly GCA_029593785.1. Classification (NCBI taxonomy): domain Eukaryota; kingdom Metazoa; phylum Chordata; class Mammalia; order Cingulata; family Chlamyphoridae; genus Cabassous; species Cabassous unicinctus. Next base: position 12,322 of record JAQZBX010077096.1, on the reverse strand, counting down.
GGTTTAAAGAACAATCTTGCATAAAATACAGGATTCCCATATACCACCTTATTATTAACACCTTGCACTGATGTGGAACATTTGTTACAGTTGATGAAATCACATTTTTATCATTGTACTATTAACTATAGTCCATGGTTTAACTTAGGGTTCACTGTTTGTACAGTGTAGTTCCGTGGATGTGTTTTTAAAGGTTTATTCTGTTACCATACATACAATCTAACATTTCCCTTTTTAATCACATTCAGATATATCTTCCAGTGCTTTTAATTACATTCACAATGTCTCTTGATGGAGAGTGATTTCTATCTCTTAAATATCTCAGAACATTTTTATTGTTACCTTCCCTCTATAGTGGCTACAAATTTTGTCCACCAAACTAAGTTACCAAGAAATGTAAATTTATTGTTAAAAAATTCGACCCTGTGTTCTATTTCAAGTCTCATTCCATCAGGTGGCTAAACTTTGGCTATGTCAATTCAGAATACTTCCTGCCTTCACACTCCCCCTTGCATTCAAAGAGCTATATCCCATTCCAGATAGCCTTTGTTAACCCAAGGCAGTGGGATAGAGTGCTTTTTCCTTGAACTTGATCATCTACATATGCCGGCATTTGGTAAAATACTCTGGTCCTCATCTTGTTTTCCGGGTTGCTGATGTGTTGTTCCTTATTCCTGAATGCAAGACATTTCCAGGTCTATCTCTCTTTCAACCACTTTGGAACTACAGTGAGGGTTGCCCAAAACTCTTTTGAGCTACTCGAGGCTGTTTACCAGCTTGATAATACCATGCTCTGGTACACAGCGTTCAGGGGAGCAGTGAGAACTCTGATATTCTCATGCTTTCCATGACATGAAGGAACTGATTTTTTGCTTTGCCTCCAGGCTTTACCTAAAAATGGAATTTATTCACCTCTGCTCTTAAGCAGAACTTCAGAACATTCTGGGATTCCTTAGCCAGGGGTCCCTGACAGAAAACACGCTTTTCTTTCCTTATGATTTTCCTCTCTTTTCCTCTCGTCAATGAAAAACATATCTACAAATGAGAGTAGATTTGACTGACCAGGAAGACTTTAAAACTATCTTAATGCTACATTTAGACCTCAGATTTTGAACATCAAAAGCCAAGGACTTAATTTGTTTAGTTCTGCATTAGCTGTAACAGCATATCCTTGAGAAAACAAAAGCCTTATGGTTTACCTGGTGGAATAAGTGAAGATCATAGGGTTCGACAAAAAGAGATTGAGGAAATTTCCATATCAGTAAATATATCAAGATATGATTTCACTGTATAACTCATATTTTTTAGGTGATCATCACAACTGTAATATTTTTTAAAAAGATTTATTTATTTACTTACTTACTTTTCCCATTTTAACCCCTCCCCACCCCCCACCCTCCACCCCCCACCCTCCACCCCCCATTTGCTGTTTTGTGTCCATTTGCTGGGCAATTTTCTGTGTCTGTTTCCTGTCCTGTCTTCTCACCCTTCTCCTTCTGTTTTCACCAGGATTCAATCCTGGGGACCTCTGATGTGGGAGAGAGGAGTTCTGCCACCTGCACCACCTCAGTTCCTGGTTTTTTGGCACGTCTCATCTTGGCTCTCCCCTGTGTCTCTCTCTTGTTACATCATCATCTTGCTGCATGGCTCGGTGGGGCCTGGCACGCCCATGAGCGGGGCCTGGTGGCATGCGTGCCTTCTGTTTTTTTCTTTATTTTACCAGGAGGTCCTGGGGATCAAACCCAGGTCCCTCCTTATGACAGATGGACGCCCAGCCATTTGAGCTACATCTGCCCTTGCAGTATTTTTTAACTGACACCTTTCTTTTATAATTGGATAAAATTCTTTAGCTAAATATGAAACATAATTGCACACTGAAATAAAATAATTTTGAATGGTGGCTTGATATTTATTTAATCTCTTTGGTCATAGGTAACTTAATAAACATTTTTTAAAAATGAAATACTTCACTTTCCACATTGGCAAAATAAGGGCGATAATGACTGTCAGAAAGATTAAATATTAGAACATACATGAAGAATTTTGGCATCAATAACTGGCAGCTGTGTGGCTAGCATGGCACACTTGTACATTTGTAGGAGGATTTTGCAGAGGTGTTAGCAGATTGGAGCTACATGTTGCACCTGATATTATAGGATAAGTTATTACAAAGAATATTTTTAATATGAAGTTATGGAATATCTTATGACTAACTGAATGTCCTTAATCTTCTTATCTCAATTTATTGTTCTTTACAGCAGTTATCATTATGAGAAATTGTATATTTTTTCTTCATTGATACTTGTCTCTCACAACTCAAAATGGAAGCCACAAGCACACAATGACTTTGTCACATTCCCTTCCATGTCTCCAGTTAAATTAAGGGATTAATTTTATATTGATTAAATCTAAGAAATACATCTGGGTTAGTATGTTAATGAAATTTAGATGATGGAAAACATGTAACATTTCAGCTTAAACTATATAAGCTTGTTTCAACTAAGCATTTATCTGCTACCATTAAGTAGATAGTGGATAGAGGAGAACAGAAAGCAGCTATTTTTAAAAAATGATTTAAAGTTAATGGGCAGAAGAGTCTTTCAGGTAGCATTCAAACCAGCAATTACTGGCCTAAGTAAATTCCTCCCACCACACCAACTCAGTGAATATTATGAAAGTAAATTTGGACAGGTAGTCATAGTTTCACACAAAAGAGCTGCACTCAGTAGATTAGAATTTTGACATTTTGCTTTATCCTACACATTTAGGCATTAGCAAATAAGAAGAGAAGTGCAATGGAAGTATGGTTAATAAATCTGAACACTTTTATTGCTGCATTTAGAGCAATAGCAAAGGACTGGTAACTCTTTGTGATCCAAATGTTAGGATCCATATATTAAGAAGGAGAGATGACTTACTATGGAACTTGGATTCATGTGCCACAGATGTAGATCCATACACAAGAAGGAACCAAGGGATCAAGAAAAGAGATATGAGCCAGAAATAGGGCACATCAATGGGATCACACTCTAGGTGGAAGTTCAATAGGAGTCATGAAGAAAGGAAACAGAATGGTATGGTGCATGGAGCCAGGAAAGTTCTGGGAGTGTTTGAAGAATGGGATGGCTAGTAAAATAGGGAATCAATAGATGGATCTGGAACGTGGCAAAAAGTCCCCATGAATATCATTACCCCCAAGATGGCTGCTGGAAGACTCTCACAGATTCTCCCATTCGGAACAAGATTTCCTCCGGAAGCCAGGAGAAGCCCCAGATATTCTCCAGGGGCCTTATCATTGGGCCCTCCTGGGGGATTGATGGGTGGGGTAATCAATCAAAACAGCAAACAGCTGGGACTCCTCCCATGCCATTAGCCAAGGGGAGGAATAATTAATGGTTTAAAAAGCAAGCACAAAGGCCTTTTGCTCTCTCTTTCTCTCGCGCGTGCCTTTTGATCTCTGCTCTTGCCTTCTGTACCCTGCTCTTGCCGTGTCCCCCCTGCATGGATCAGCATGCAAGTAAAACTTGGGCATTTATAATCTATAATGAGAAATTATAGTCTGTAGATTGGTCCTCTTTATCACTCTTTAACCCCTTCCTCTCTCTCTGGGACCCATGATCTGTTATTTCCTCCCATTTCTCCTCCCTCCTTACCTCAATAAATTCCTGGCCTAACTAATCGGACATGCTCTTGAAATTCATTTCTTGTAGCTTAGTCAACAACCTAGACAAAATCCAGTTACAGTACTAAACATTAAAGAAGAACAAAATAAAACAAAATATGATCCATGGCATTTTCCAATTTCCAGAGTATAAATACTACTATGGCCCATGTTAAGCTAATATGTTTAATAATTGAATTGCAAAATTCCTGAAAGTTTGTCATTCACCTCTTTGGAGCTGTTATAAGGTAGTCCCAAAACAATTGTAGAGTGTAATCATATCTAGATGAACATGTGGGATGAGGGTCCTGCTTAGACAAATAAACGAGATAATATTGAATTTCGGGTTAATGAATTCAGACTAATGAACCTAGTCTTTATTCTATAGGAGATAATGACCCACAGTAGGTTTTGAGGAAAGTGATATGTTCAGACCAGACTATTCACAGGCTTTATAATGTCAGAATGAGGTTAATGAATTATAAACGAAAAGTTAAAATAGAACCATATATTTCAGATTGCCAGAGGAAGTACACACTGAATGTATAAATGTATTAAAAGGGAAATAAATTCCTTTCATCATTTTCCTTTTCCTGTCCCTCTAGTGATATATTTTTGAAATAAAATCTTGTATTAAAATAGATAATTTGCTCTATTCTCTCTAACTTTCCTTTAACCCTCTGTTAAACTAGCTTCTCTAAGTGACTATACCTGCCTTGACATATTGTAACTTCCCCATATAAGAAAATAGAAAGAATTTTAAAATGCAGTTACTATACCTAGTAATGAACCTGTTTTAAAATAATGGTTCAGGTTAGTTTTGCCAAGCTTCTCAGATGATATCCTCATAACAAGACCTGAACTTACGCTGAAACTTTATATGATAGGGGTGGGAAGGGGAATATATATATTTAACTGTGAACAGGAAGGAAAAAAATAAACAGATGACGATATCACTCTAGAGATGCATAAGTTTTCCTTAAGGAGACTCTTTTCTTAGCATCCAAGATGGGAAAAATTCCTATAGATAAATGTTGGCCTTTTGATATTTATATTTATTTATAATTTGCTTCTTATTTGGCTCAGATAAAAGCAAACTATTTAAACTATGAGAGCTAAAGTAAAATTTTGTACCTTTTAAGGATTTTCTTGGAATTTAAGTATTCTGACAGATGACAGGTCTGAAATGTATCTTACTAGTATCTCCAATGATCTTAGTCGGAGTTTAAACAACTCTTTCATTAAAATGTTCAATTCATCAAGTCATGCTAAGTAATTTTTAAAACTCCTTCACTTCTTTTCTCCATGAAAGACTCGTAGAGCATAATTGGATGCTATTGTGATAGATAGCATTTGGTATGATTATTCCTGAGGCTTTGCTTATCACAGTGCAATCTTCAGATAAATAAAATAACAACTCACTTCCCTTCAAAACAAAGAAGACACTCAGCGATAACAATGATTGGGGAATTTTGAAACTCTACTAAATTCATATGTTAATGAACAGCTGTGATGCTTCCCAGACACATTGCTAAAGCGAAGACAATTCCCAGGTTTCCATACAATCTAAAAACTTTTAAAGTCACAAACCAAGAGCTGAAAGCAAAAATATCAGTAGTTTTTAACAATAGCTCCATCTACTTCTGGTTCTGAGTTGTCTCAAGATGTTGCTCTCCTTGGTTCAGAAGGCCCAAAGGTCACCTCAGTATTTTAACTTGTGTGTTTATTTTATACTCTCCTTCCTTCATGTAAAAGTAGAAGTCTCCAAATATGCAACACTGTTTGGGTGGCTGTAGCTGTTTACGTTTGCCCTACTGAAACATCAAAGACAAAAATGTAGGTACATCAGGAAAGAAACAGTGGTGTTTAAAAACAACAAATATGCCATTTTATTCATAAATTAGAAATGCTATTTACTCATTCATTCACTCAATGCAGCATGGAAGTCTTAATATGTTCCACTCACTGTAACTATTCCACAGACACATAGATGAGTAAGAAAGCCTTTTTAAAGTGCTCTCTGTCAGACATCTACTTTCAAAAATATATTCCCTGTCATCATGGATTTTAAAAGTTAGTTGGGGAGGCAAGACATATGTACATGAAACGTAAAATAACAACAAAAATTTGAAATTAGATATATCTGTGTATTTTCTTCGATAACTAAGTTCTCTTGGAAATAGCACTGAGAATTTATGATACTCCCCTTTTGGTATAAATTAACATATAAAAGTGATTTGCAAATAAACATTATAGCTTTTATATCAGGTTAGAGTATGGGCTGCTTGATTCACTTTACTTCTAGTTGGTCTAACTGCTAATACTATGGGTTGTAAAGATTCATTCACTCTGACATTCACATTGATAGGAGGTTTTCCGTGAAAAGCAATTCAAATACTTCTCATTGTCTGTTCAATCTGCTGTGCCATGAATATATGAATGCATCCAAATGATATTATGTTAATCAAATCTACCAAATGGCAGGTGCCATGAGAAATATAACCTTTTCTCGAAAACTATATATATCCAGTAGTATTTGATTTGGGAAAAAAATGAAGATATTTCAAAAAGAGGTAGAAATCTTTATATTCACTGTAGTTTGTATCTATATCCAATTTGTGGACACCTGGGACATTTCTCAGCAAACCATGTCTACTCTTTAGCTAAGGTATGATTTTACCTCTTAACTTAGTTCAGGTTATATGTATCCTTTATTTGATTTTTTCAGCAGAATCAGTGTTAGCTAACTCACATAGTAATTACAGAGAAAGCAGAGATGACATCTAACAGATTATGGGAATATAGTGCCTTTTACAGAGCCAAAGAGAAATAGTCTTACTAAGTATTTGCACTGGCTTAAGTGCACGGTAGAACTTCTCTGACTGTTTCTTCTCTATTTCTTTGGTTGACTCTTATTGCATCAGTTGGCTTTTCCTTTTCTTTATTTTCAATGCCTCTGTCTCTACTGACTCCTTATGCAGTCTTTAGCCTTCCCCTTGGCAATATCTTTCACTCAAGGGACTTCAATCACCTTCTATATTAGGGGTTCCAAATCTAAAGTACATAAACTCTGTGATGAAAATGGGAGCCACTGAGTGTACACTTTGAATGGATTTTACAAGGCATGAGACCAAATAACACAGCGACTCCTGTGGTGGTTGATGGAACAAATATGAGAACATTCTTACATGAACTATAGTCTTGTATGCTATGCATGTTTGTTTTGTGAGTTCACAACTTTTACTCTATGTTTATTGCTTATGTATGTTCATGTATGCGTGATAGACTTAAAAAAAATTTTTAATTTAAAAAAAAGGACAAGGAGAACTTTTCAAACTTTGGCCAGTGTCACTCTCCAAGGTGATTCTGGTATGTGTTCCTACTTGATATTAGGACATAGATCAAATTGCCTGCCAGGCATATTCACTGTAAGGACCCACAGATACTTTCTAGCTTGCCTAAGTCTAAGACAGAAATCACCAACATCTTTAAAACAAAGCTATTTAATCTTCTATATTTCTTAATTTTGTAATTAGCATTACCACCCATTTATAACACACATCAGAATTTTGCAGATATAATTAACTCTTCCATGTTTCTCACCTACAATATACAATCAAAAGCAAGTCCCATGAGGGAGTTGAACTCATCAGGATGGCAACACAAGAAATCCCCCAGAAAAGCCTGTCCTCGGAAACAACTAATTGAAGGACAAACCCCACATGCTTGTAACTCTGAAGGACAACAGAGACTGGAAAAGGACTCCACAAAAACAGAATCAAAGGGAAAAAAAAACCACCAAAAGAAGGTAAGAGATTTGTGATTTGGACCTGCCATTCCAGACCCCTCCCTCGCACTCCGAGCTGTACGCATGGCTTGAGAGTCACACAAAGGCAGCATTCGGCCTGGGCATCTCCTACCATGGTTGCAGACCATGGAGCCACTCATGGCAGTGAATTAGAACACCACACACAATCAAGCAGGCCGCCCAGGGCCACATAGAACAAGGGGGGAGCACAAGTAGCTGGCGAGTGTGTGTGTTCAAAAGGGACCCTAGGAAACAAGAGACCCTTGGTGGAACTGTTAGCAAGAGGTGCACACACTCAACCCGGTCTTTAATTGCTGGAGCACCTAAATGAAAAAAAAATCGATGTTTCTAAACACTGACTCCATCTGGCTCCCTGGGGGGAAGATATCCTAACATGGAAATTACTAACAGCAGAAAAGTCTCACAGTAAAAAGGGAAAACTGAACTGCTGGAAGGAAGGAGAGTTCCCAGGACTGAAAATTGTAATGAAAAGTGGACACTGAATGAGGGAGAACAGTTGAGCAAATCATAAGAGATGGAGAGGAAAATCTGCACAAAAACAAATAGAACAGCTCAGGACTCCCAGAGAAGGAACAGAGGAAAGAGAGCCTTCTCCTGGAGGTCAAACAATTACACATAAGAGAGCAGTCTTAAAAGTAGAACCACACATATCCAGGTCAAGAAGCAGGTACAGAAAGCCTGAGAAAAGCTAAACAGTTAAATACAGGCTTCTCTAAAGGTTCAGGGTAAGCTGGACCAAGAGTCAATGAAGAGCCTTAACACAAAGTCAATCTACAATAAAACCCTACCTAGGCAAGAGGGAGAGACTGACTTTCAGAAATAGCACATCAAAATAATCACATATCCATATATCAACAAAGTTGTAATGGATGATGGTGATGGTAGCAAAATATTGTGAATGTAATTAGCACTGCTGAATTATATATATGAATGTGGTTAAAGGAAGAAATTTTAGGTGGTATATATGTTATTAAAATAAAAATTAAAAAGAAAAAAAACAGGTCCTGTAAAGTCCACCATCTTAACAAATCTCAGATTTGACCTAGCTTCTCCACTCCTATTGCCATTCATTCCCACTTGTAACAGTAGAAAGTTCTTTTGTGAATCCCAGAAAAGATTATGTTTTTGAACTAATCCATTCCTGTAGATTTGGACATTTCATGGCCTCAGTATTGTAAGCTTTAATCCCTAAAAAATTTCCTATTAAAAAGCCAACCCATTTCTGGTATTTTGCATTGGCAGCCTTTGGCAAACTAAGACACCACCTGACCCCTACAGATGGACATGCTTCAGAATTCAGCTGAAAGTCAATCTCTTAATGATGCCTATTTTGACTGCCCCTTATATATCATAAATTTCTTTCCTCTCTATAAAATAGTATTCTTGTTTGTAACTCTCAGTGTTCTCTTCATATTTCTATGACCATGCCTGAAATTCTTAAAATATTTCTTTATTGAAACTCTCTTTCTTTATAATAGGCTGAACATAACTTGAAGCCAAGACCAACATTAGTTTTTTGATTTTCATTGAGTAGCAGAACATCTGATCCATGGTAGAGTTTTAAACAAATGCTTGGTAAGTATGTTTGTGTGCATGTGCATGCATGTGTGTGTATGTGTGTGTATCTTTAACTTTAACATAGACATGACAAAAGACATTAGCTTTTTTATTTCCATTGAGGAGCAGAATAGTTGATCCATGGTAGAGTTTTAAACAAATACTTGGTAAGCATGCTGGTATGTGTGTGTACATACGTGTGTGTGTGTCTATTTAATTTTAACACAAACATGACTAAAGATATAACGTTGTTTTTAAAGAGTATTATATGTTATTTATAGTTTTCTATATTTCTTTGAGGAAATTGGGTTTTGAAACATCAAATTTTTATATGTATTTACTCTCAGAGTGATATAGTTTATTTTTGGTTAATGTACGACACACTAAAGAGTAAAGAAGATTTACGACTTATTCACATTCACACAGTGCATCATTAGTAAAGTTAGAAAGCAATTTATAAGATTTTTTTTATCTAGCACTCTTTCAAGAGGAATAATAAAGTCAACAAATATCGGTAATACCAAGACATTTGCCACTGATTTATCCATGAGATTTGTGGGAATTTTCAATAGGTTTCAAGAAGGTTGTATCTCCATTTAAATTCTGCTTGGGTACTTAAAATCATTTAAAACCACCTGTTTGTGCATTCAATTTTTCATGTTGCACACATAAATGTGAGTTTTTGCAAGCAAAAACAGATGCACTCCTAAATTGTGTCAGCACATTTTCAAAAGCCTACTGAAAATGTGTCCTCATATGTCTCCAGACTTTGTTATAACTTATATCAGTGAGCTGTATAAATTGGCTTCTTGAATATCCATTAATGCAAATTACCAGGCCAGGAAAACACCACACAAGGACTTGTAAAATCTCATAAAATATATGTATTTTCTAGGAAGAAGTTAAAGAGAACATAGGTATACTGACAATTCTTATTCTAAGGTATTCTTGGAAGGAAAGATGACTTTTAATTTTAAAAAAACTATACATGTTGTTTAGATGTATAGATAGTACCCCAAATACATCAGCTGCTGTTGAAAGAGGTGAAGAATGATTATAATTTTATTGTAAACTATATGATGTATTTTTCATTAATGTTATTAAGGGTAGACTGAAATGTAAGAGAAAGGAGTAAAAGGTTTGGGCTTAAACAGAGATGATTAGTTCTTTTGAAGGGGCGGGATATCCAGTAGAATGTATGACAGACTTTCCAATCTTGATGGAAAGGGTGACTAGCGAGGAAAGTCAGGCTGTAAAACACCATTTCTCTTCCTTCAGTTGATATTTGTCATATAACGTCCCTCGGCCTGTATTTATCCAAATAGTACCCAAGAGGAGGAAAGCAGCCTCAATTCCCACATAGTTCACTAATGGAGAACTCAGCACTGACTTTGCCTCCCAATATTAAATGGCAAGTTTGCATATACTACTTGCTTCACTATGCTCTCTGAATTACTGCTCTACCAAACTCCTGAAGCAACTTTTTTCCACATAAGTCCCTCTTTATTTCCCATAATGTTGGTTTTCTTTTCCACTACCTCACTGTGTTCTATCTTTATACATATGTAGCACCAATCTTGAAATTAATGTGTTTTTTTTTCTTCAAATTTAGTCCCCTATATCCATGACTTTACATTCTGTAATTTCTTTCTTGGCACCTTCCATGATGTGGCCATGTAATATAAAAATCAACCAGTTCCTAATTTTTACTTCAACAAAACATCTATGATAGAGCTATTCAAAGCATATTTCTTCTGTCTAATAAATGGAAGGTTTTTGAATGCATATTATATACTTTTGTTATCAATTTCCCAAATGAAGATAGCTATGTTGCCTCCAAGTCCTTCCTACAAACAAAACAAAACAAAACAATTATCAATACCCTTGAAACCAGGTCCCTGAACATGAACATTTCTACAGCAATATTCCAGGAATGAAATTTATGGGTCAAAATTTATTTACATATTTAAATTCTATAAGCATTGTTAAATGTTTTCCAAAACGAATGCAATAGTGTACTGCCCAATCAACAGGGCATGAGTGTTTCCATTTTCCCAAATCCTTCATTGCTTTGATATTATTCAGTTTTCTGATTTTAGTCACATAGATGTGGTCAAAGTCAAATTTTATTGTTGCGCAATTTCAATTTTTTTCTGACTACTAGTAAATTTGGGTACCTCTTCACAGACATGGTAGCTACTAACAAATTTCAGAGTGGTCTTGAAGTACATCTATAAGAGTATATCCTGTTTGGAGCATGTTGCATTTTTTGGATATGTATAATAATGTCTTTCATAAGAGTTAAGAAATTTTCAGAATTTCGTGAGGCTACAGGAACTTTGATATTAAAACCAGAGTTAACAGTGCAAGAAAACAAGTATCATAGGTCAAATTTCGGGAATAATTTATTGAGTATCTATAGCAATGCAGAATAGCTCCCAAATGATATCCATGGCTTAATCCCTGTACCTGTGACTATTATCTCACATGCAGAAAAGATGTATATCACCATATATAGCAAAAGATGTGATTAAGTTAAGGATTTTGAGAAGGAGAGTCTATCATGGATTATCTTGGAAGACCCTAAATAAAATAGCAAGTATCTTTATAAGAGGGAAATCTAGGGAGCTATTACCACACAGAAGAGGAAAAGACAATGTGATCATAGAGGCAGATATCAGAGTGATTCAGCCACAAGCCAAGGAACTCTGGTGGGCACCAAAAGAGTCTAGGAACGATTCTCCCCTAGAGCCTTCAGAGGGAGTATACCTGTCTACACCTTGGTTTTGGCCCACTGAAATGGATCTGGCCTCCAGAATTGTGAAAGGATAAATTTCTGCTGTTTTAAGCCACTAAGTGTGTGTTACAGTGGCCACAGGTCACTAATACAATAACCAAATTTAACTATGTATTTTTAAATGTGCTTGTACTAGTAGGATTTATCCCAGAAATGCAGAGATGGCTTGGCATCATAAAATCTATCAGTCTAACTCACATTAGAAATATTAGAAGAGAAAAAATCATATTATCACATTAGTAGCTTCAGAAGAAAGCATGTGGTAAAGTTTAAAAACCATTTTTAATTTTTAAAAAACTTAGAAAACTAGAAATAGTAAAGAAATGCATTTTGACAATTCATAGATATCTATCAAAACACTACATTCAATATAAACAGAGAATGTTAGAAGTATCATCTTTAAAGTCAGATAAAGAAAAGCAACGCTAGTAAAGTTCAATATATTCTGGAAATTCTTATTCATATAATAGGATAGAAA
>JAQZBX010077095.1:0-14320 GCA_029593785.1 Cabassous unicinctus | reverse complement strand
CCATGAATCCCCCATCCCCGACACCCCCCAGAAAACACTTTCTAAACCTCCATCCTTATCACCTATGCCAAAAATATTCAACTTTTTTAGTACAAAATTCAATAGATGAATTGAGATTTATAGAAACAAAAAGAAGTCAAATGAATACACATAGTAACTGAGCTAAAATGTGAACAGTCTTATGAAAGCTTCAAGCACGAGTACTTGCTTAAAAATTATTTGTTGAATTACCAAGTGTCAGAAGAGTTTTTACTAGGAGAGATCTCAATTTTTTTTTTCCAATTTCTTCTTTGGCAGAGTGTAATCCTTCATTAATAACTTCTTTAGAGGTTTGAATTCAATTTCAGTTGCTTTGAATTTTCAATTCTTCCATCAATTTTTCTCTTTGACATTTTTTACCTGATTACCATCATGGGCATCATTAGAGATAATGTATGAGTGGCTTCAGAAATTTTGTTAATATCTACTATTTCTTTATTTTGTGATTTAATACCATAATTGTTACATTTTAAAATATTTTGTAATCATGTAGTATTTCTTTTCAAAAATACTGAAAACATTTTTTAGATGGTCAAAGTAATTTTATGCAGTTTCCTCAGACATCACACTTTACCTTTTCCTAATTATGTCTGCTTAAATAATCACTTCTTCCAAAGTTGATAATTTATCTATCTGTGTATTTCTGTTGTGGGTATTTATTTATTGTTTACACACACACATGTTGCTGAACTTTCTCTAGGTTCTTGGTTAAGCTTCAAGAAATGAATTCCAAGAGGAAGCTGGTTAGTTAGGCCAGTAATTTATTAAGGAATGGTGAGAAGAGAAATGGGAGAAAATAACAGATCATGTGTCCCAGGTAGAGAGGAAGGGGCTGAAGAGTGATAAAGAGGACTGATTTACAGATTACAATTCCCCGTTACAGATTATAAATCCCCAGGTTTACTTGCGTGTTGTTCCAGGTGGGGGGTGAAGAAGGTCAGAACAGGGGGCGGAAGTCAAGAACAGAGATCAAAAGGCCAGAGAGGGCCGGTTCGGCCTTTGTGCTTGCTTTTTAAACCATTAATTATTCTGCCCCTTTGCTAATGACAGGGGAGGAGTCCCAGCTGTTTGCTGTTTTGATTGATTGCCCCACCTATCAATGCCCCCAGGAAGGCCCAATGATAAGGCCCTTGGAGAATATCCGGGGCTTCTCCTGGCTACTGGAGGAAATCTCGTTCTGAATGGGATTCTCGCAAGTTCTTCCAGCAGCCATCTTGGGGGTACAGATATCCATGTGTTTAATGGTGGTGGTTTTTCTGCCAGGTTCCAGATCCATCTACTGATTCCCTAACTAGCCTGCTTCACACACACTCCGACACACACACATACAGACACATTTTCTCTATTTTGCAAATGAAAGTACAGATTCTTGAAAAGAGAGAATGTACTTGATTTCCTCTATCTATAAATTGCTATAGCGACTATTTTAAAGTAGTGATTGGTATATATTACTCAGTATTTTTGTCAGACTAAATATTTCTGAACATCAACATCAAACAGTGAGCGTCAGAAAGTGGATGTGGCTCAAGTGGTTGGGCTCCCGTTTACCATATGGGAGGCCACAGGTTCGATTCCTGGGGCCTCCTGGTGAAGGCAAGCTGGCCACACAGTGCAGTGAGCTGACAGCCCACGCAGTGTGATGAGCTGGCGCAGTGAGATGACGCAACAAAGGGAGACAAGCAGACACAGAAAAACGCACAGCAAATGGACACAGCAAGCACAAGCAGCAAGGGGGGAGTGTGTAAATAAATGAAAATAAATAAATAAATAAACACTCATTTTAAAAAAAACAGTGGGGGTCACTATCTAAGTGCTGAAGAGTCAAAATATCATAGTTTCAGCCATCAGAGCACTTATAATATAGCATGGGAGATGGAATATGCAGTTACATGAATGCAGTTATCTACTGATATAAAACACATTGTTCCAAAATTTAGTGTCTTAAAACAGCAAACATTTATTATTTCACAGTTTTTGTGGATCAGGAGTCCCAGCATGGATTTAGAATTTAAATTCTAATTTTTATTTTAATACTAAAATCACCTATAATGCAAGTAGCTATAGTTCACAGGTTAGTAACCATTTGTAATCCTACCAACAGTATGAATATTCCAGGTTTATCATGGCACTTGTTTGAGTAATGATTTTAAAGCAGAATGTTTTCTGTGTATAAAATGTGTATTTCAACTTTTCTGCAGTGTGCTGGTTTGAGTCTTTTGTGGATCCCAGAAAATTCTGTTCTTAAAGCAAACCCATTCCTGTGCCTGTAAACCCATTGTAGAGGGGACTTTTTGATTAGATTCAGTTAAGGAACTGCTTAATTAGATTGCCTTTGATTAGATCACTTCAGTTAAGGGCCTTTGATTAGATTGCCAGACCCAAGGTGGGTCTTAATCCTCTTACTGGAGTTCCTTGTAAACTGAAGACCAAAAATGTACAGACACAGGAAAAAAGCTGCAGTGACAGAGAGAAGCCTCCAGATGTTGATGAACTCAGGAGAGAGAAAAGCAATAAACAGAACAGCCCAAAGCTGAAGCAATGAGGCCTGGAGGAGACAGGAGAGATGAAATAACCTTGCAGTATGCCTGATCACCCATACCTGTGCTCCAGGAGGAAGTGAGCCTATAGGAGAAGGCAGAGACTGGTGGAGCCACCATTGTGCCTTGCCACATGACAGGAGTTCAGAACCATCAGCAGCTGACCTTTGGTAAGACAGCATCTCTGATGATGTCTTGATATGGACGTTTTCACATCCTCAGAACTGTAAGCTCTTAACCTAGTAAATTCCCATTTTAAAAGCCAACCCATTTCTAGTATATTGCCTTCAACAAGAGAAGTCTCATCCAATCAGTTGAAGGATCTAAAAGGAGAAGTGATGATTTCAGCAGTCAGAAGAGAGAATTTCCATCTCCACTTCAGCCAGCCAGTTTCTTCTGGGAAATTCATCAAAAACCTTCATTGGAGTTCCCAGCTTGTGGCCTGCCCTACTGTATTTGGACTTGTCTATCCCCACAATCATGTGAGACAATACTTATAAAAATCTTATATTTATAAATATCTCCTGTCAGGTCTGTTTCTCTAGAGAACCCTGACTGCACATATGGTTTTCTCTTTTATTTGAGGATTTAATTTCCATTTTAGTTTTTGTATATTCGTATTTGTCAGCATTTTTCCTTGTGATTCCTTACATCGGTTTGAAGAGGAAAATGCTATTTTTCTATAGATATATATTCTAATTTAGATTCACTCAAAGATAGTTATAATGGTTATATTCAATCATTTAATATCTTTAGACTTTATTTTGTTCTATAATGTAAACCATGTATTAAAGTTATATATTTTAAACAATTAATCCTATTATATTCTCCTAGTCTTGGGATACTAGCTTGTATAAAGATTATTCATTCTCTCCTAGTTATAACATTTTTATAGGTATACCAGCCCTCCCATCCTCCTAACTATTGATGTTTGTGATGTTCTTCTACTGCTTTTCTTTGTCAGTTTTCATTGATATAATTGCCCATATGCTTTTCCAAATAAAGTCTTAGAATAATTTTGCTAAGTGTTTTAAGAGAGAAACAAGCAATAAAATACTTTTTTGCTTTTGATTATAACTGCATTAAATCTGTAAATTAATTTGGCAAGAGAATACAGTTATTTTAATATTTAGCTTTTCTACTATGTAAACACAGTTTCTCTTCATTAAAAATTATCTTTTATGTCTTTCAATAAAACCGTAATTGCACAATATGATGATGAATGTTAAAATTCAGGTAAATAATTTAAGCTAGACTTTAGAAGGTTGGAAGGCGAAAGAGAGGATCCTCCAGACATGGAGCCTGTGAGGGAGCTGTCCTACCAGTGCTGACACTCATGGAGCAAGTGCAAATCCTCACAGTTCCCTGGAGGACTCCCTCATGAACAGACTGCACTCTGCCTTCAGGCCTGATGGACTGCCGGGCTATCCTTCCTGCTAGTCACTGGACTGAAGCACAATGTCTTTGCTGGGAGCAGGATCTTGTGAAGTTGAGCCAGATATGTCCCCTCCCCATGGGACCTCTGCCTTAACCCTGAGCAGATGGGCAACACCCAAGGAACTTTAAAACTCCATCCTGAGATATGCTTGTTACCTGGATTGAGAATGGGTGAAGGGTTTGCCCCCACTGAGACTCGGGCTCTGGGATCTGGCCAGCGCTGTGGTGCTGCCAGCCTGTACAGGGGATGGCTGCCACTATGCCCCACTCTGAGATGGTGCAGGTGTTTGTGCCCTGACCCCAACCCTCCCTGTGCCCATGTCCAGGCTGCTGCCAGGGGCAGAGGGTGACAGTGGGGGCAAGAACAGAGAGGGGGCTACAACATAGGGCCTGGGGCACCAGAGAGCAGGTGGCTGAGAACTCCTCTCCGAAGGTGGTGGGTGGCAAGACCAAGCATGAACCAAGGCACCAAGCCTTGGTCTTCACTTAAAAGACACATGTTCAGGGGAGTAGGTGTAGCTCAGTGGTTTGAGCACCTGCTTCCCATTTACCAGGTCCCAGGTTCATTCCCCGGTACCTCCTAAAAATTATTCAAAGATAAAGATAAAATTAAGAATTTCAAGAAAGTAACTGAAAAGCATTAAACCCCAAGGCAGGGCTTTCTGAGAGTAGGACCCTGTAGAACTGCACTGGTTGCAAACCCATGAAACTGGACCTCTGTAACTTGTAAAACATGAATTTCTGACACTGTTATACTCAAGACCTCTCTATTTAAAAAGTATTTGTTTGCTTGTTTTTTTTTCCCTGCCAATATGAAGTATCCTTAAAGATATAATGATGTTTATTGATTGAATGAATGCAGGTATTTCAGCAAAACCACACAAATATTATCATATATATTTGTGTATATGTACATATGCATATATATATATATATATATATATGTCAGTGTCTGTCAGTGTCTGATTCCCATATTTTTGAAAATAAAATGTTTATTAATATGGTCCTTTGGACCACTGAATTACATTTACTCTGAAAATGTGATCAAATAATGGCATAAATTTATTCAGTTGTGTAAACAATCAGTGCTGAAGTTGTTTTATTTTCCTGATGTGGAAATTTAAACACCACCAATGATACTTTTCTAAGGGCTTCAAACAGATATTTTTTCTTCTTCATCACATTTTTTACTTCTATAACTTTTCTTCCTCTATCCCTAAGTGAAGTCTACCTGTACTTATTGTTAAGCATTGTCTAAGAGAGCACTTAAAACTTTGAGATGAATGCTGATAATTTTATACTAAATTTTAAAATACAGTTCCCGATAGGCACATCATTATTTAAATTTAAAAATGTTCTTGAACACTATGTTTATTTCATTTGTTTCCTTGATCACATTGGAAAGTTTGTTAAATCTTATCAAATAGCACGAGGAACATTATGTTTTCTTGTCTCTGTGACCTCATTCATGCATGGGGTATATTTTGAGGTTAAAAATGCCAGTTTATGTTTAGGATTACATGTTAAATTGAGAATCTGAACTTTGTTGGCCACTAAAAACCCCACAGCTTGTTTTGTAAGAGCTCTGCTGCCTGGCCAAAGTCCAGCCTAAGCAGCATCCTACTCAGTAGACCCCAAAGCTCCGTGCCAGTTATTAAGGCATTATTTTTTGCTTCCTGTTCTAAACAGCTGAGTAACATTGCTGAATCCATGTTCACAATTTTTTCCATATCCCATTTCAAGAGTCCATGGAGTGAATTGATCATGGCATTGTACTTCTACTGTTTGCAATTTTGTTAAGTGCGTGTATTTAAGGTTATGATACACCTCATTGTCAATGTGAATAATCTCTTTGGACGTGCAGAATGCTACTTGATTAAATATTAGGTAACATGATGCTATCCATGAATTCATCATTGGCCACAATTTTATAAAACATACCAAATACAACACTTCATTGCCAAAACAATCAATAAGGGTGTGTAAGAGGTCACGAAAATTACCTGTTCTGTTGTGAGTGGGAATGTTCTCAGTTAAATGAGTCCTGAAGTATACTTGGCATTAGCGCAGTTCAAAGTCAGGAATCTGTCCTGCTTTTGTCAGTCAGATGCAAATGATTTAAAAATGGTGCTGGACAGCAGCATTATAATTGATTAAGGGTTGAGAAACTTGGAAAGGGTGCTGCAGGTCAAATTAAAAGCAATAAAAAGTAAATATCATTATTGATCTGATATTCTGTAGCATCCAAAAACAGGAAACATAATTTACTAATTTTATGTCAGAAAACAACTTGAATGCTTTCAATATGTATTTAACTAGCGAACTTACACATAAAAGTCATTGGAATTTTTTTTCTTTTTTTTTCCTTTAAAAAAATTTTTCTTTTTAAAAAGATACTTAAATTACATAAATGTTATATAAAAAATGTAGAGGATTCCCATATGCCCCTCTCCCTACCCCTCCCACACTTTCCCACATCAACAACATCCTTCATTAATATGGTACATTCATTGCAATTGATGAACGCATTTCGGAGATTTGCCACTAAGCATGGATTAAAGTTTACACCGTAGGTTACACTCTTTCCCACCCAGTTCTGTAGGTTATGGCAAGATATATAATGGCCTGTATCTGTCATTGCAGTGTAATTCAGGACAATTCCCAAGTCCCAAAAATGTCCCCGCATTACACCTGTCTTTCCCTCTCCCTGCCCTCAGAACCTCCAGTGGCCACTACCTCCGCATCAATGATATAATTTCTCCCATTGCTAGAATCACAATAAGTCTATAGTAGAATACCGGTAAGTCTACTTTAGTCCATAGTTCATTCCCAAATCCTGAGGATTCTGGGATAGTGATATCCATTCTATCTCTAATTGAGAGGTGGGGCTGCAATCCATTAGGCCTATGGATGGGAATCTCTTGAATGCAGTTGTAGACTGTCTCGGTTCCTTGGTATGGTAGTTATCCATCACCACTTCCTTGTTAGTAATGAACTAACCAATGAACTGGAGAGTAGGTGTTGCAACTCCATTGAGACCTGGGGCCCAGCTGGCACATGGACAGCCCAAAGATTTAAGTCTCTTGGACATACACCTACCAACTCTACTACTAACTGTAGGTTCAAATAGAATAATAGAAGAGCCATGTGTAGGGAAACCACAACTGAGTCCAACTGTGTCACCTTGTGGAGCATAAATTCCAAAGTAGGGCCCACTGGAAAGGCACCAAATTCATGAGCTATCTGCCCTGATTATAATGTCCAGATGTCTCCAGAAACCTTAGGAGCCCCACTATTTGGGGTAGTATCTACTTTGGCAGTCAATGAGATCCTGCTGAGGTGTGTATAAGCGTAACCTCTGGAATGACCTCCTGATTCACTTTGAAGCCTCTCAGCCATAGAAACTCATTTGTCTTTACCTTTTCCCCCTTTTGGTCAAGGTCTTTTTCCTTTGCATTGCTAGTTGATACTTGTTAGTAATCCCTCGGTGCCAGGGAGGCTCATCCCTGGGGGTCAGGTCCCACGCTGGAGGGAACGTAATGCATTTATATGCTGAGTTGGGCTTAGAGAGAGGCCACATTTGAGCAATAAGGAGGCTCCCAGAAGGTACCTCTTAGGCACCTTATAATAGTAGGCTAAGTTTTCATTTCAAGGGTAAAAGTTCATAAGCACAGTCATCAATATCAAGGGCCCATCAATGAAACATCCTTCTTCACTAGTCATTGCCCCTGTACTAAGGGGATTCTTGGTGTTCCATTAGAGAATGTGGCAGAGCTCCCCAGTATGGGACTTTGATATTCCTTCAGTTATTGTATGAATCTCCACCCACCGTGAAAATGTCCCATGAACATTTAGTGAACACATTTATGTGCCTTATATGTATGCCCAGGTGAGCTTCCTCCCATGTATCCCCCATCACTGACATCCCGCACAAATGATCCTCCCTTGCCATGGTTGTAACCCTTCTGTGATCCAAAACTTCTTAAAAATTGAAGCCAATAGAATAGCCAAATAAAATTAATAAGAAATTGAAATAATGATAGTTTTAAAAATAAGAAATAAAATTTAAAAAAAAATAAAAAAAAACCTGGGATAATAGAAACTAATGAATAAATATTTTAAAAATTTGCTTTGACATTTTGCCTCTCATCACTGTAAGATCTGTTGTCCTATATGTACAGTGACATTTTCTTCCATTCATTACCCCAGTGTCTTACGTTTTTCATTTTCTCTTCAAAGAAGTTATAGAAAAGTCACATACCTAATACAGCATCTCCTATATACCCAGCATCCTCCCCCTTTTCCCCCTTCCCCTGTTAATTCCCTCTTTCCCTATTAACAGACATTGGAATTTGTGTTAAATTACTTGACTGAGAGTAGAATTCTTGGACAGTGGAACATGTTGAAATTCAGCTTATCAAGGGAATTTGAGCAGGATCACAATGTCTGGAATTTCTTTGCTGTTTTGTTCCTCTCTCTTAATCTGGTGTTCTCTTTCAAGTTCCAATTCATACCTTGTCTCTTCCTTGATGCTTCTTCTGTGTATTTCCTTAGAGCTCAGATGTATCGTTCTTTTGTTCACTAAGAGAACTTAATATTCCTCTGGATCTGTATCCTTTACCCTCTCAGATGCTGGGTTAGACTTCTCTGAACTTTTCATAGCTTACTATTTTTTAAGTTTTCAACTCTGCTTAAGCTTCGATTATGGCAGGCCCTATGATTTATATATTTCATTGGTTCTTCTATAATACCTTGCAAATATTGATCAATTAGTTTAAAATTCAGTTTATGAAAACATGTTTTCACTCTAACTATCAATATAAATTCAAGAACTACATATTAGAAAAAAAGAAAAAAGAAATTGTGAACACTGTTATCAAATCACTCACAGCCAGCATTTAGTCCTTAGAGGGCAGCAATAAACATTCCTCCTAGTATCAAGGAAACAATTTGACAAAGAAAAACTATAAGGAGCAGAATCTGTTAGTGGAAAGGGAAAAGGAAGTGGATATTGATCTTGCCAAGTCAAGCAGTGAAAGAAAATATAACATTATGAACTTCTTTCCATTATTTTCTCAAGCACAATCCAGTAAGTCAGATTAACAGAACAATGACTTAGATGCTAGAAGTAAATCCACCCATCTGATAAACTCCTAGGAAATGGTAAATAACAAAATTACTGAAAATAGGACAGACTTTTTTAGCGTTTCAGACACTGTTTTGTTTAAAAATCAAAAGTTGTCTTTTGAAGCATGAAATATTTCTTATATTTGTAATGCATGTTGTTTTAGTTTCCTAGGCTGCACAAAGCAAATACCATAAAATGCGTCGGGTTAAAAGATGGGAATTTATTTGCTCACAGTTTTGAGGCTGGGGAAATGTCCAAATCAAGGCATCATCAAGGTGACGCTTTCTTCCTGAAGACCAGCTGCTGGCGGTCCTTGGCTCCTCTGCACATGGCAAGGCACATGACGGCATCTGCTGGTTTCTCCCTTCTCTTCCAGTTTTGTTGATTCCAGCTTTTTGCTTCCATGGCTTTCTCTCTCTCGTGTCTGGATTTCATTCTCTTATAAAGGACTCCAGTAATAGGATTAAGAAACATCCTGAATGAGGTGGGCCACACTTTAACTGAAGTAACCTCATCACAATGTCCTAAGTACAATGGGTTTACACTCACAGGACTGGATCAGATTTAAGAACATGTTTTTCTGGGGTACATGCAGCTTCTAACCACCGCAGACATCATTTTGTTTCTTTCGTTTTCTAAAATAAGCTCCATGTGGAGAATTGTATCTATTGATATCTGCATCAATAGTTTGATCAAAGTAAATAACAAAACATGTTAGTTAAACTGCAACTTTTTTTCTGTTGATTAATCAGTGTCCTCACTGGTCTTGTAGCAGGGTATTTAGCTAGAGTGTGGAGGCTCTATGGTGTAGTAGAAAGAACAAGAAATAAAGGATCTGAAGACCTGGGTTTGGCTTTTATTGTTTTTTTCTTCTTCTCTCCTTTCCTCCTGCTTTCAAACATTTATTAAGAAACTACCATATGTACACTTAGTCCATCTTCTCAAGGTGGACAGTCAAGTGAGAGAAACATAAGGCAATGAGGTCATCATAATACCATGTGGTAGATGCTCTTCTGCCACAGGCACATGGCATTGTGGTAGCTCTCGAAGGAAGTGGACATGGGGCTGGTGAGAAATCACAGTAGCTTCATGCTAAGGTGTTGACAAAGTTTGGATAAATAGAAGAGAGGGCCTGGAATGCCTTAGAGATTTCCCACTTAATTCTGTAAGCAATAGAGGAGCACGTTCAGACAGGAAGAGTGGACAAAGTTGTACCTGCTGAATGTCATCAAAGGCTTGGCAAGGGATGAAACCAACAAGAGCAAAAAGGAAGGGAAGAGGAAATTGCTAATAACATAACTGGCACAGGACCCTATTAAGTGAAGAGAGCTGGAATGGAAGCAAGTCCTGAAAGGGAGGAGAACTGGTTGTCAAATAGTCGTATCATTCATTTCAAAAGAGTTGAAAATAATGCTTACATCTGGAGGGTTATGGCAGCTCCACAAGACTACCTCTCCTAAGTATTTCTCATAATGGAAAACATTTATTTCAGCAGTCCAGTGTGGTTTGTAAAAATGTTTATTGATTCGCTTCAGAAGAAAATATCATGTTTGTTGAAAACCGGTGTATATGTGAGAATCCGTGCATAACTAAATGAAGGCTAAGCAGTCCTCTTATTTTAATAGAAACCTTTGATCTCCACTATTAAATAATAGGCATATATCCAGAGTTGGTTTTTTTTTTATTATTATTATAGGCACTGTTCTTGCACTTTCTTCTTATGTGATTGATTTTCCTAGTATTCTTTGTATTCCTTTCTACTTCTTAAGTTTTAAATTCTAGGATTCGTTCTGTTTTATCCTATGTAGAAACATAGAAGCTTGGCCTGACAGTGCCGCTGACAATTCATATGTTAGGGTGTAACTGCCTGGCATATTCTTTGCTGTTTTGCATTCCTTTGCGAGTATGCCTTTGTTTAGTCTTGAGGGAGTAGACTTTTCTGATTTTCCCTATACTTGGGACATGACTTTTACACAGCTAATGACTGTGCTGCTTTGTATGGAATGCAGCTGTTTGCATTTTCACACAGCTTCTCCAATCTCCTTGCCATTCCTTTTGCATACTGCATGGTGTCTAAGATCTATAGTGAAGGATGGATGGCAGACAAATTGTGCCTCCTTTCCAATTTACCTCATTTATTTCTAAAATTCTACAGTCTGCTTTGTACCACATGTAGCATGTTAGAGAAGTCCTGGCTATTTAATTATTATCTTTTGAAGCTATAAAGTTCTTTTCTGGCACATATTTTGAAACAGAGAAATGATGTATAAAATGAAATGTTAAATATCGCTATAATTTTGTACTGCAGTTGCATATTATCATTCTGAGTGCATCATCTTTGTTTTAATTAGAAAAGTTGTAGGTTTACAGTAAAAATTGTGCAGAAAATAGAGTTCCCATTACTTGCCCCTGACATTACTGGCATCTTGCATTGGTATGGTACATTTATTCTAATTGATGAAAGAATATTGTTATAATTGTATTATTAACTATAGTATGTGATTTACATTAGGGTTCCCTGTTTGTGTTGTACAGTTCTATGGTTTTTAAAAAAATTTTATTCTAATAATATATATACCTAAATTTTCGCATTTTAACCATATTCAAATATAAAATTCAGTGCTGTTAATTAAAATAGGAAACTTTATTCACCCTGGTAATTTATGATAAGTCTGTGCACATGATGCTCAGGTGGATTTCATTACTATTACTTAAATACATGACTGCTTCTGGGAGAAAGTAATTGATACTCTTCCTTTCTAGAAAGCCAACTTTCAGCTTATCAATTTTAAAGGTTGATTTTTCAAAAAGAGAATGAGTTTTGGATATTAAAATATTTACAATAGACATGTTTTTTGTAGATCCTACAAAAAAATCCTGCCAAGTTACCCCATACTGCTCTCTGGACCCCTTCCCTTCACCCGACTTAGTTCCAGGCTCTTGAACAAAGGCAGTGGCCCGCACAGGTTCCCATTTGGAGCCATGGTTTGTGCAGTACATCATGGCCATCATGAGAGTGGCTAAAGCCCCAAAGATTATTATGGAGGACAAAGCCAGCTCAGGAGGATGGTGGTGGCCATGGATGGCAGCCCACCCATAAGGAAGGGAGGGATAGGTGCTGTTTCCTTCACTGTTAATGTCCTTGTATCTGTGCTTCCTCAAGTTCTTAAATAAAAAACTGTGGGGTATGCAATGAAGGTCCTTGTTTTCTTTTCTTGTTTCTTGTTTAGTATTAAACTTTTTATTGTGAACTAATTTTAGACTTACAGAACAAAATACATGTAATTTTATACTTGGTATTTGAGGAACTGAATTATAGGGCATATAAAATAATTCATTTATAGTCTAACAACAAAGTGGGTGTTGAGATAATATTCATTGACTGGTGAGAGTAAGAAGGGACTGGAAATTGGGCCTCTTAACTCTTAGTCCTGCGCCATTTTTGACTCCCCCATGCATTTCTCAAAATTAACAATGCACTCTTTTAGGTGTGCATAATTTAAATTGTAAATTATTGTTTTGTGGCTATATTGAGACAGTTTTTGGTGTTTTGTTAACTATTTCTTATTATTAGATAACCATGTGGTGCACAGTGAAAAGGCATCTGTTATCCCAGAAAATTAAAAGTCTTTAAAGCTATTGATTACTATTTATTGACCCATGCTGTTTTTATCTTCACAGAAATTGGCCCAGTGACAATTACTACAGATCCCAAGAAATTTCAATATGAACTCAGAGAGCTATATGTTCAGGTGAGTGCTTGCTCTCAAGTATTCTTTCTTTTCAGGGGAATGGAAAATAATGAGTTGGCTGATATTCCTTTTTTAAATCTGAAAGAAGAAATTGTTGGGCTTTTAGGAGTTCAAATAAATACCTCTAATTTTTTC
The DNA here is from genome assembly GCA_029593785.1 of Cabassous unicinctus. Classification (NCBI taxonomy): domain Eukaryota; kingdom Metazoa; phylum Chordata; class Mammalia; order Cingulata; family Chlamyphoridae; genus Cabassous; species Cabassous unicinctus. The sequence goes on along the minus strand of JAQZBX010077095.1, from coordinate 1,292 downwards.
CACCTGAGTTCTGAACCAATTGAATGATTGATATGAGAATAAAACAAATTGGATTCAAAATACCATCTTTTTACCAATAAAGATTTTTAGAGACTATGGCTTGTGAACAATTCCTTAAATTACATGTTTTCACTCACCTTATCTCTGACCAGAAAACATGCTTTCTGTAGGCAGGGAAATTGCAAAGGAAAGATCCAGAGGAGGCTAAGCTAGGCTCTTCTGATTCCTTCTCTCAAATTCACCAGTTTTCTTCTGCTGGGGAGGAGTGAGTGAGAAGGGCAAAGAGAAACACCAAGTAGTTTATTCCAGAGCACGGCTTTTCAAACTCAGGCCTATGGCTCACCGTCTGTTTCTCTAAATGAAATTTTGTTGGAACACAACCAGGCCTGTTGTTTTATGCATCATAGCCCCTATGCTACAACAGCAAAGTTAGTAGGTGTGACAGAGACTGTCTGGCCCATGAGCCTAAAATATTTACTACCTGACCCTTTAAAGAAAACGTTTGCCACTCCCTGCTCTTGATGTGTCTCTTCCTTATTAATAAGGAAGTTAATAATTCTTGCCCCACAGCAGTAATGGTGTGACTAAAGTTATTCTGATATTGTATGCTATGTGTTGACTATATGAAATTTTTTACTATAAGCATAACTAATTCTGCTATTAGAGAATATGAATAACATCGGTTTAAATAACATTCTGAAAGCAGGACTTGGAGGTATGGTTGGTATGCACCTTTTCCCCTTGCTGCTTTCAGATCATTATTCCCTAATCTGGTCCTTAAAAGACTTGCTTCTTTGAGGCTGTTTCACTATAATACCCTCTGTGGTTTCTGTTGCTGTCAGCTATAGACCTGTTGGCCACTTTCCATCATTCCAAGACATTGATCCCTGGCTCACTGGCTACCATTCCACCTCCATGGCTACTATCATTCTGTGTAACTTCACCATTCGGGGGCATAACCTATTCAGCATCCCCCCTCAATTCCTTGACCTACTCATCTTTGATGACATTTTTCTCCTTTCTATCACAGTCTCGTCCCAGAGACCACCCCCCAAACCTTGTCATCACTTCAAATTGTTCCATCTCCCAAATCATTAATTCAAGCATTTTAATCTCCAACAACAACCATCTGTCCACTCAGCTTGTTGGTTTAAGTTCTTTTACTAAAACGACTCCTTCATTCTCATCGTTAACCCATGTACTTTCACCCAGGCCATCAGCTCTCTCCCTTTTTCACGTTCCTCCAATCTAGCATAGAATTCCATCATTTCAAAAACCCTCCTGTTTTAATT
>JAQZBX010077094.1:0-14348 GCA_029593785.1 Cabassous unicinctus | reverse complement strand
ATTCTGTATGCCTTATTACAGACTTGTTTACTTAGGCTTAATGTAAAAGAAATCTTGTAAGATGCAGCTATGTTTAAAAACAAAGATAGGTGTAAGTAACTTTTTTGTAGATAGAAATGAACTTTTGATTAGTATACTTTTATGATACTGATCATGGGGCTATTCTCCTGAATATTGGGTGATATGAATGGTATGTCATATATTCCCTATTTAGATTGGAGAAAATCAGGCCAGGAGTGGATGAGCAATTTTCTTCATAAATACTGAAGTTTATTTAGTTGAGGTCATACCATACCTTCATATGGCTGCATGTCAAGTAGGGACTCTAATCCATCCCATGCTTAGTAGTAGGTGAGCATCCATCTTTATGACCAAAGGTGACCAGTAATTTCTTCAAAAAAAATTACTAGTTCTGCAGATAGACCTCTTCCCTCAAGGATTAATAGCCCTTCCTGTCTGGTTTACATTAGCATACTCATAATGTATAATTTTACTGGCAAGCTCACTGGTTAGCTGAGTCCTGCAAGACTGGGGAAGCGAGGGATGGAGAAGAGTTAATCCAGCCCATCCTCCATGATTGCTTCTGGCATCTAAATGAAAAGCTATAGTAACTACATTTCAGATGTGTTAGCTCCTGCAATTTGGGGAGGGTGGATAGAGGTGGACTTTTTCTTGGTGATTTATAAACTGCTGCCAGCAAGAAGTGTTTGAATCGTAGAGTTATCTGATATGAGGCTAGGCATATTCTTTGTATTTAAACTTTGACTTGGAAATTCTTCTTTGTTCACTTCTTCCCAGTGTATGTTAATCAATCATCCATACAGTGGGGCTCAGATGAGAAAACCTTTTGATTTAGGTTGGCTGGGTTACCAACCTTAAGATGTAAGAGGTCTGGTCTGAGATATAAAAAGCATTCAGTTGAGCTGACTTGTTCATCTCTTTCCCTTCCCACATGAGGACACCTAAACACATTGCACACAAATTTTTAAAACTGTTTTTTGCAATTGGATTTCAGCACTCTTCTTCAAATCTGGTATGTTGCTACAGCATTGGAAGAGATGGTGCAAGATCACTCTTTAACACTAAGCTCTTTTGACATGGAAGTTCTTAACATGCTTGAAGAACTGAGTCTTCATTTGTGTTTTCCAGTGATCTGTATAGTTTTGAATTGAGCTTTTGATTAACAGTCTTATATTTGAGTGACTCCTATGTTTGAAGCTAGTCTACAGATGAGAACCTTCTTTTGCATTGTATAACTATATGCTATGTTATTTTCTCTGCAAAATCCAAGGAGCACATATTCTATATAAAACTACTAAATGACCCTGAAAAATGTTCAATAGATTGGGGGAAAAGCCTAAAAGTTTTACTCAATTCATTTAAATAATACATTAAAGAAAAATGAAATTTGTGATTTTTAGAAAGAAGATAATTCAATGGCATTATGATAATTCTGTGTGTGAATTTGTACTGTTAGACACCTCAGCTCTGGAAGATTTTTACTTTTTATCATCTTCCCTTATAATTAAAATTGTATGGTTCAGTTACTATTTTGGACATTTAAGGATTCCATTAAGTTATCACTGTATTTGGACAAAATATAGCCAAATAGACCAGTTTGTTTGCTTTAAAAAAAAAAAACAGCAGTGAGAGGTAGAGAGCCATCAAATCCAGCAAGTCAGAAAGCAATCTGATTAAAATTCCCTTTCTTAAATGATGTGACTCTTGTGTGCTCAGCTTTTATATGGCTATATATTTTAAATACTCTTCAGTCCTTCGTGATGACATGCTTGGAGTAGTTTTTCCACATTTAAGTTTCTCAAGCTTAATGTTTTTAATAGTTCATAGTGTTTGAAACAATATGTGCTGAACACTAAGACTGCTTCAGAGAGTTTGCAATTTTGTATGTTGCATTGCCAAAGAAGGTGTAGTAGTTTTTCACTGCAATACAAGTCACCTTCTGTAGCATAAGATTTGATTTTCCTATTATTCCACTTGTTTTATATCACTTACTATTTGAGTTAAATGGAACTCATTTCAGGCAGTTTGCCCTTGTTTAAATATGTCATGAGAAATATAATACTGTATTTTGACCTGAGCCATAAAACACATTGTAATATTAACTTGTATTAATATTTTTCAAGCTTGTTTTTGTGGGGGGGAAATACTGAGACCTAAGTAAGTTTAGATTAAGCCAGTTTAGCTGTAAGTATTGTCTGTTTTAGTGATGGATTGTAGTGCAAGACTCGAGATAAATTGGAAAACTGTATTGATTTATGCTCTTGTGCTGAAAGAAAAATAAGTGCATTTAAAAATTTGTGGTTCCTGTGTTCACATCACATTGTATGAGCTCATTTATAGTTTGGGTTTTCTTTTTTGTTTGTTTGTTTTATTTTGTTTTAAGATTTATTTATTCATTTATTTCTCTCCACCACCACCCCCCATTGTTTTGTGCTTGCTGTCTACTCTCTGCGTGTTCTTCTGTGCCTGTTTGTCTTCTCTTTAGGCAGCACTGGGAACCAATCCTGGGACCTTCTGGAATAGAGAGAGGCTGCTCTATCTCGTGCACCACCTCAGCTCCCTGATCTGCTGCATCTCTCACCAACTTTCCTCTGTGTCTCTTTTTGTTGTGTCATCTTGCAGCATCAGCTCACCATACAGGCCAGCACTCCTGTGTGGGCATCACTCTGCTTGGGCCAGTTCACCACATGGGCCAGCTTGCTTTTTTCACCAGGAGGCACTGGGAATCAAACCCTGTACCCCCCATAATGGTGGATGGGAACCCAATCACTTGAGCTACATCTGCTTCCCTATAGCTTGGTTTTAAGATCTCTCCTGATATTAAGTTTACAGAAAAATGCACAAAAGAAACTGCTTGAAATTTTGGGTATATTTTTATATTTGTAAAGCAAAAGTTTAATTAAAATAGTCACTGTTCTTTTTTTTATTTCATTGTCATTTCATAAAAGTTAAGACAAAAAAAAAAAAGACAAGGGAAATGTTAATTGGGAATCCTCTAGCCTTTCAATATAGCGTTTCCATAATCTAAAAGATCTCTAAAATAATGTATAAAAAAAGGAAAATAGACAAGCAACCCAGTTTAAAAATAGGCAAAATAATTGAAAAGACATTTTTTCCAAAGAAGAAATACAAATGGCCAAAAAGTAAATGAAACAATGTTCAACATCACTAGCTATTAGGGAAATGCAGATCACAACTACAATATATACCATTTCATGCCTTACAGACTGGTCTTCATTAACAAAACAGAAAACAACAAGTTCTAGGGAGCATGTGGGGAAATAGAAATACTCTTTCACTGTTGTTTTTTAATATAAAATTTTGGAGCCTCTTTGGAATTCAGTTTGGCAGTTCTTTAAGAAGCTAAATATTGAACTGTAGTATGATCCAGCAATCCCATTTCTAGGAATACATTCAGAAGAACTGAAATCAAGGGCATGAACAGACATCTTCACGCCAATAGTCATAGTGGCATTATTCACAATTGCTAAAAGTTGGAATCAACCCATGTTCATTAATCAATGAATGGATAGCAAAATGTGGTATATATATATGATGGTATATATATTCAGCTGTAAAAAGAAATGAAGACAGGATACATAGGACAACATGGATGAAACTTGAGGACATTATGTTGAGTGAAGTAAGCTAGACACAAAAGGACATGTATTGTATCATGTCACTAATGAACTAAATATGATGAGTAAACTCATGGAGTTAAACTACAAAGTATAGGTTACTAGGAGAGAGAATGAGGGCTGAGAAGAGGGAGCTGACATTGAATGTTTGTAGAATATAATAAAAAAGGTGGTTTGTAATTATGTAGAAATAGATATAATTGATGGTAACACATTCTAGTGCACATAACACTGTCAACTTATATATGTAAATGTGGGTGAAAGGGGTAATCTAAGAGGTTAATGTCAGTTGAAAGAATGCTACAGTATAATCTAGGGACTGTATATCATAGATATTCAGTGATGGATGATGGTAGTGATTAATATTACAAATATAAGAATGTTCCTCTATTACAAGGTGTTAAGAATATTGGCATACATGGGAAAAGACCACTAATGTAACATATAGATGACAGGTATCACTGATTTTGTTATATTTTTAAAATAATGGCAAAGAGGTGTGATATCATTGCTAGAGGTTAAAAATAGGGTTATATGTGGGGTTTGAAGCTTTTCTTTTTGGAGTAATTCTGAAATGGAGTGAGCTGTTGACAGCACAACTGTCGGATGAAACTATAAGCTACTGATTGCACACTTTGGATGATTTGTACAAGGCAGGGTACTGTGTAACACAGTGAACACTATAGTGAATGATGAACTGTGGCTAACAGTATAAATAGGAGTGTTGTCTCAGGACTATAACAAATATAAAATACTAATACATGGTGTTAATAATAGGATGGTTTGTGGGAAAATACACAAAATATAATCTATCAGCTATAGATAGCAGTAATATTATGAAAATATTTTTTCATCATTTGGAATAAATGTGTCACAACAATGTAAATTGTTGGTGGTGGGACAGTGTATGGAAATCCTGTATGATATGCATAATTGTTCTTTAAAAATAGTTAAGTGCAAGGGAAAAAAATGCAATGAGAAGCACATTTAAAAGGAGTGTTTCTAGGTTTTATAGACACCTTAATAGTGAGGAGCTGGAGGACAGAAATGGTTTAATAATTCAGTGGGCCCAGAGTTCTGTGAGACACATTGACCACCTGATAATTACAACATTTCTCATTAGGATTCAGGATTTCTTTTTTGCTATGTCTTTAATAATACCCTCCATTATCCTCAAAAAACTGGACTCAACTATTGTAAGTTCACTTTCAATTGTTAGTTAGTAAACTCTACATTTTACATTGAAAATAAAACTCAGCCATCTGGTGAACCTCCCCATATCTTCAACCTGAACTCAACTAACATCTTTTCCTTCTCACTCTGGCCATGGTGTTTTCATCACTGGCAAACTTCAAAGACATCTCACTTAAATAGTTACCACTTTTCTTTTGCTGTCACAAAATTTTTTCCATTTCTTCTTCACACTACCTTTCTAAAAATTTACTGTTGGTGTCTAGCCAAATTTACAAAAAGCTTATTTTTACCTAGTGACATATATATTTCCCCTTTGGTGTAGGCAGACCTACAGAACAACCTACAGAAACAAATGCAAGGTTATTGGATTTTCTTCTCTGTGATCAAGAATTAATACAAGTCTCCCTCCAAGTCCATCAGCCCCCAAAGGCCAGGACACACAATTACACATCAGGGCAACATTATGTGACCACATGGTGAGAAATAGTTGCACCTGGTTCTGGATGGTAAATGCCCTTTCCCACAACTGGTCAGCCCACATATCCAGCCCTTAAAGAGAAGTACCTAATTTGTCCTGTTAATCTTTATCATCCTACTTCTGTTCATTTTCCTATTACCTAATGTGATGGTTAAGTTAACATGTCAGCTTGGCCAGGTAATGGTACCTGTTGTTCAATCAAAAAAGCAGTAGGATAATTGTAATACAAGGGAATTTCATGGACTTTGATCATCAGTGAGTTGATCACATATTTGGCTAATTACAGCTACAATCAGCTGAGGACATAGTCTTCAGCAATGAGTGCTATCTCATCCAATCAGGTGAAGGCCTGAAAATGAGAAGTGATCTCAGCATTCAGAGAGAGAATTCCAATCTATATCTCAGACACACAGTCTCCTAGAGATTTCATCAAGTTTCTTCATTAGAGTCAAACACAGCTTGGTACTTGAGTGGTTCTTGAGAAACAGAAAAGTGGAATTTTGGAATTAGTTCTGTGATTTTTGCAATTGCCTCTCTATTCTGATTAGACTCAAGGGCACTAATGACTCTTTCCAATAATCAAGAAGCCATTGACAGTCCATGGCATTAGTTGGCAATAGAGATACACAAAATATCACCACTAGATATGCATACTTTCATGCTGATAAAAGGCAAGGCTCTGGGTGAGAGGGTTTTAACACCTTAACAAAGATTTGTGGAGTTAATAGTTACAGTGATGTTGGCTGGCTTTTCCTAAATACACTGAAAACAGTTTTATAATTAGAGATTAAATGAAGGCCTCGAGTTTGGGATGTAAGTGGTGCCTGAATGATGTGAAAATTTCTATTTGTGCCCTGAAAGAAAAAAATGTGTTTTGTGCAGAGGCAGACTTGAAATTTTTGAAAACCAGACTCAGAGTCTCATCTTGTGAGTAGCAGTGTTACAATGGAAACTGAAATCTCAGCCTTGGAGGCTGTCTGCTGTTAAAATGAGGGCAGTGTTTTGAAAGGAGTGGAATCTTGAGGATTGGGGTGGAGGCATATGGGTTGAGGATAATGGCAGTGGGGATATTGAAACTTCAATTCTGCTGATGCTTTCTCAGATAAACCTGTAATGGTCTGCACTGAGGAGACAGCCACATGACCTCCTTCCTGCCTTGAGGAGACAGCCACTCAGTGTCAAGGCTGCATGACCCAAACTCACCAATCTGCCCTGAGGAGACTGCCATCAAACTTCCACCTGAAAAGTCTAATCCAGTTTCATCAGATGAAACTGAAAAGCAATTGGCTTTTAAGACTCTTCTAAGGCTTTTCCTTACCCATCCTCACCATCTCTCTTTTCTTCCAGAACTATAACTGAAATAAAGCCACAACAAACCACCAAATGTGAAGTAAAGTGTGACCCATGAGGAAGTACACTACACTCCAAAAGAATTGCATGACTTTTCCAATTTATATAGAGGGAAATCAGGGGGATTTGCATGGGAATGGATATTAAATGTATGGGATAATGGTGGAAGGACTATAAAGTGGTATCAGGCTGAATTTATTGATATGGACCCACTCAACACAGATTCTGGATTAAATGTTGCAGCTTGAGAGGTTAGAAAGGTCTCTATCAATTTGTTCAGTTGGATGGCTGAAACATGGAGCCAAAGATGGCTGACACTGCCTGAGGTTAAGATGCCAGAATTACTCTGGTATACTGTAGATGAGGATATTAAAAGGCTTAAAGAGATTGGAATGATAGAATGGATTTTCCATCTAAGACCTACCTATCCAACACAGGGAAGTTGAGAGGACACACCTTTCACCAGGAATGTGAGGAATACATTTGTGAGACTAATTCCATCTTTCCTGAAGAGCTCTGTGGTTGCTTTTCTCTGTAGTTCTGATATTACTCTGGGAATTGCTGTCACAGAGCTAGGATCCTTAAACACTATGGAGATGACCAGTTCTGGGCCAGCAGAAGCTGAGTGACAACACTTAATTGCTAAAGACAAGGTGGGTGTGGCTACCACAATGAAAAGCAGATTCAAAGTAGCAAACAAAATAGTCTGAGGTGACTAGACCTATGGTGTTGGCTAATAGGTCATGGGGTGACTAAAAGTAAAATAGTTGGGCAGTCTACCTAATTCCTACTTAATCTGTACAAGCAGAAGCGTTCTAGTTCTAGTGAACAAAAGCCTAAATTAAATTATGGAATCAGAGAGTCACAGCTACTTAATCAATTCCCAGACTTGAGATACTTTACAATCCCAGAGTACTTGAATAAGGGGAAGGCCAGATCACCTTGAGGAATGATCCTGTTACACTCTCAAAAATTTATACCGTTGCTCTTAATCCTAGGTTTTTGCAAAGAGAACTATAGCTTTTTTTTGGCCAGGGTAACTGTGCATTGGGGAAAAGGAAATGAGCAGACATTTCAGGAAAAATGAGACACTGGCTCAGAAGTGACATTAATTCCAGGAGACCCAAAACATCACTTTGGTACACTCATCAGGGTAGGGTCTTATAGAGGTCAGGTGATTGATGGAGTTTTAGCTCAGGTCTATCACACAGTGGGTTCAGTGGTACCCAGACATATTTTGTGTTTATTTACCAAGTTCAAGAACGTATAATTGGAATAGATATATTCAGCAATGGAAAGAATCACCACATTGGTTCCCTGACTTGTGAAGCAATGGAAAGAATCACAACATTGGTTCTATTATGGTAAGAAAGGCCAAGCGGAAGCCACTAGAACTGCCCATATCTAACAAAATAGTAATATCAAAAGCAATACTTGATTCTTGGAGTGAAAGCCTAGATCAGTGCCATCATCAAGGATTTGAAGGTTGTGAGGGGGGTGTGATTCCCACCATATCCCAGTTCAATATTCCAACTTGGGCTGTACAGAAAGCAGATGGGTCTTGGAGAATGATGACAGTGGATTATTCTAAACTTACCCAAGTGCTGACTCTAATTGCAGCTGCTATTCCAGATGTGGTAACATTGCTTGAGCAAATCAGCACATCCCCTGGTATCTGGTATGCAGCTATTGACCTGGGAAATACTTTTTTCTCAATTGCCATTGGTAAGGGCCACCAGAAACAGTTTGCCTTCAGCTGACAGGCCAGCAATATGCCTTAACTGTCCTACCTCATTGGTATATCCAATCTCCAGCCCTATGTCAAAATACTGTGTGTGCAGGGATCTTGATCATCTCTTCCTCCCACAAGCCATCACACTTGTCCATTATATTGATTATATATTGATTATTGAACCTGGAGAGCAAGAAGCAGCAACTTCTCTAGACTTATTTGTAAGACATTTGAGTGAGAGAGGATGTGAGAAAAATTGAACAAAAAATAAAGAAGCCTTCCACCTCAATGAAATTTCTACGTGTCCAGTGGTATGAGGTATGTTGATTATATCCTTTCTAAAGTTAAGGATAAGCTGTTGCATCTGACCCCTCCTTTGACCAAAAGAAAAAAGAAAAAAAAAGAAGCAGAATGCTTAGTTGTCCTCTTCAGATTTTGTAGAGAACATATTCCTCCTTTGGGTGTGCTACTCCAGCCCATTTACCAGATGTCCAGAAAAACTGCCAGTTTTGCATGGAGACTGGAACAAGAGGAGGATATTTGACAGGAACATGCGGCTGTGTAAGATGCACTGCCACACTGCCACTTGGGACATAGAACCTGTATCCAATGGTGGTGGAAGAGTCAGTGGAAAATAGAGATGCCATCTGGAACCTTTGGCAGGCCCCTATAGGAGCACCACAATGCAGACCCTCAGAATTTTGAAGCAAAGCCCTGCCATCTTCTGTAGATAACTATTCTTCTTTTGAGAAACAGCTTTTTACCTGATACTGAGCCTTAGTAGAGACTGAATGCTTAATCATGGGCCAAGTTGCCTTTCATGAGTTGGGTTGCCTATCATGAGCTGGGTATTGGCTGAACCACCAAACCATAAAGTTGGATGAGCACAGCATGCATTTAACTGGAAGTTAAGACTGTCACATGGCCACTTTGGGTTCCCTGGGCCTCTGAATCAACAGTCAAAGAAGAGAATTACTGTATTCATTGGGATGATCGATCTTTACCATAAAAGGGAATTAGGATTTCACCTACACAATGGAGATAAAGAAGAGTGTCTGGAATACAGGATACCCTCAGGACATCTGTTAGTACTACCATGCCCCCTGACTAAAGTCAATGGAAAATTGCAACAACCCAATCCAAGCAAGACTAACAACGGTCTTTAATCTTTAGGAAAGTGTTGGTCATACTACTAGGTAAAGAAACATGGTCATCTGGTACTTGCTGAGGGTAAAGGGAAAATGGAATGGGTAGTGGAAGAAGGTAGTGATAAATATGAATTTTGAACATGTGACCAATGACAGTAATGAGAATGGTAATGGTCATGGATATTTCTTCTTGTTTTATTATGAGTATATTTGTATATGTACATAAAACAAATATCTTTGTTTTCTTCTCTATCCTTTCCCCTTATCATATGCCATAAGTTGTATTAGGTTCATGTCATAGTATTTAAGGAAGTTAAGTTTAAGAGTATTTCCCAAGAACTTGTACCCTATTCTGGAGAGATTAAGTATGATTCCAGTTGCAAGCAGGACAGTTGAATATTGTTAGGTGGATGTGTATATATATATATATATACATATATATATATATATATACATACTTGCTTTTATTTAGATATTAAGTATGGTTTCCAAATTGACAAGGGGTGGACTCTGATGATTAAGCTTATATGTGAACTCAGCCAGGTAATGGTGCCTGGGTGTTTGTTCAAGCAAGCACTGGGCTTTTTGTAATACATGGGCATTACATGGTCTTTAATCATCAGTCTAATTGCATATATGGCTAATTATATCTACAATCAACTGAGGAGACTGCTGTCAACAATGAGTTATGCCTCATCTAATTAATTGAAGGTCTTAAAAGGAGAAGTGAGTTCAGCATTCAGAGAGAGAATTCGCATCTCTACTTGAGCAGACTCAGCTGTGAACAGGGAATAAAAAGTGTAGGCACCTGCTAGGGGTGATAAAAGTAATCTGCATGAGAGGTTGACTAGAACAATTTCAATTCTAGAATAACTATTGAATATACATTTTATAAAAATCCTTTCAAATGAAGAAAGGTTCACACAAGTTAAGTAAATCATTCAATCATTCTGAATTATGGTCCATATTGGAGAGACCCACTTTGTCTATATTCACTGTGTTTGATTCATTTGCCTACTACCTGAAAAAATTAGAATATCTATTAAGATCAGCCAATAGAGGAGGTAAATTGATCAGGATGTTTATTAGGGAGAATAGGGGACCTTGTATTTGTGTTGGGTGTTTGATAAATATGTATACTCATGAGCATAGAGGCACTTGCAATATATTCCCCGAGTCATCCTTGTCCTTTTTGTTCTTTTGCTACATCTGGTTCCCTTATCATCTCTTTCTGCAAGATCCATGGCCTGGAAATAGAAAATCCTGTTCTTGGAAAAGTGGGACCCCATGAAAGGGACTGTGTTCTCCTAGGGCTCAACCAGCCTTTCCCCCCAGAGAAGCCCCAGAGGCAGCATATTTCCATGGCCCTTTGACCTTTACATACAAAAGTACCTCCCACATGCAAATCACCACTTCAGTCAACAGGTAAACACACAGTACACCTGAACTTAAATTCAGGACCCTCCTCAACCAGGAAAATATTGACTGAAAGTTGTGGGTCACATCCACAGGAACATGAAACCTGAATGGTTCTTTGTCTTTCTGGTGGCAGCTCCCAGATGTAAGTGTCTCAGTGATTCAGACATAAAAGTAGTATGGATGTTACCTCTGAGCACAGGAATCACTGTGATTTTTTATTTATATACATAATGTGTATAATTTATACACATTTATATGTAAATTAGTCTTACTTCATATTGATATTATGGATTAGATAGGAAATAAGAACAAACTCGCTTTCAACTGACACTCTAAAACTGTGCAGCTAATTCTATGGAATTAATTCTCTCTCCTGTCTGTGCCTGGCCAAAAGATAATAATAATAATAACAAATGATGTGGAAATGTCAGTGTTGTTTAATCATCATGGGGGCAGTTCTTATGGCAGAATACTTTTATTTGAATTGAAAATTAAAGCCCCCACTTTCTTTTCCCAGATTGTGATCATGTGTGTCTCTCCTTTCCCAGGCTATTCAGAGTCTTTTGTCCCTATGCTTAGCTCCCCGCCATGATATAGAATCTCATTATCCAGGGGAAAGCAGCAGAAAGAAGGGGCAGCCTGGCATGGCCTTAATTTCATTGCCAGGTTCCTAACCTTGTCCACTCCATCATGGATGGGCCTCCTGCATTTATTTTTCCTGTAGATGATCTGAACACACAGCAGGATGATCCTGTTGGGGACAGCTTGTTTGATAGACTGGGAAAAGCAACCCAATTCTCACTGGGAACAGATGCTTCATAGGGAGATCAGAGACTCATCTGATATCAGGAACCCTGGGATATCTTCCTGAGCTATCATTCTGAAGGAGGGGCTGAATTTTGCAGGGACATATGAAAGGAATAAATGTGAGACATGATGGGTTTGCAAACTTGATTCTTCACTGACAGTCTGGCCTGTCATTCAGGGGTGGCTCAAGCTAACCTGACCTACTTGCTATGGACTCTGATTGAAAGCTGTACCTATGGAGTTGCCTGAGGGATGCAGTGATGCTGAGCTGGACCCCAAACTTGGAAAGACCTGGACAGGTGTTGGGTGTGGCAGCAATAAATAGGAGAGGATGGGTCTATGATCAATGTCCAATCTTCTCCTTTCCTGGACTGAAAACACATTATATTGAGAGAGCTCTGGGAATCCCAGGATGTTCATCAGGTGGACAGTTTCCAAGGAGGCATTACAGGTCCTTATAGATTGTATTTGCCGACTTAGAGGCATGAATTTAAAAATATAATAGTCAAGAAGTTTTATAAAATGGCCTATGAGGAATCATCAAGAGAGTTTTCAGTGTGTTTGATAGAGTAAGTCCTCTTCTAATTGAGTTTTAAATATGACCTTTGTATCATGCTATGATGGTTAGAAGCAATATGAAACGCAAAAAAATATGGTTTTAAAGCTAATCCATTCCTGTGGCTATAAACTTACGGTCAGTAAGTCCTTTTGATTAGGTCACTACAGTTAACAGCCTTTTGATTAGGTTACTTCAGTTAAGGTGTTGCCCATGGTGTGTTTTAATCCTTTTATTATGGTCCCTTATAAGAATATTTAATTTGGAGGGAGAAAAGAGAAAGCCATGGAACCAAGGAGCTGAAAGTATGGAACTTGGAAGGGAAGGGAGAGACCACCAGGTGCTACCATGGGGCTTGCCATGTTACAGAGGAGTTCATGTTTTTTTGTAGCCAGGCTTTGGGAAGAAAACATCACCTGAGGATCCCTTGATTTGGACATTTTTTCCAACCTCAAAACTGTAAGCTTGTAAGCTAATAAATCCCCATTATAAAAGTCAAATCATTTCTGATATAATGCTTTCTGCAGCCTTGCAGACTAAAACACCCCCTAAATTTAATACTCTGAGGATGTGTTTCAGTTCTTCCCCCTCTGCTATGATTTCACGGCAGCTGTATTAATCTAATTAGTTTAGGATAAAAGCCCTAATGCCCACAACTATGTATGATTTAAGGACAATGTTCCAGGTGAGAATGGAGGTCCCTGAGGGTGGAAGCGATGCTGGCAAAGTTGATGGCCCTCATGAACTCCTCTAAATGCCAGATCCAGGGGAAGATCCAGAAAAATGGAGAAGATACTCCAATCTGCAGTGGAAGTAGAATATAAGTAAAAATAACTGTCTTCAGTTATTTTCTTTCAGTAGGTATGATTTACCTTCACTGAACAAAACTCTTTAAATCCCTGCTGGGTAACTGACCACCCAATTGTGTTCACATTATGGCCAGAGGGTGGGTATTTATATGGCCATTACAGTGTTAAACCATCTGGAAAGGGTCCAGGGAACCATCAAAAATCATGCAACAACCATGGGCTCAGTTTGAATGTTTGCCCAGATCAGTAGTCTGTGGGACTTCTCACTCTGCACAACATGTGCTGACACAACATCATCTCAGCTTGTCTGGAGCATGATTTTAGGATGTACAAAATGGTGACCCCATCAAAGAATGTGTTCCTAGGATAGGAGAGAGAAGGGGAACCCAAGTGTTTCCCTATAAATGTCTTGTTATCATGAAAACAGATATTAATTTTGTATTATCAAAAGTCTGTGTGTCAATTGTTAGCTTCTCTAATCCAAAGTGGTCCTTGGGTGGACATTTTATTTTGTGAGAAGGTTACATGATTTCTAATTTCTCAAGTGTACATATGGAAGAGTATTTTATACCCAGAGTGTCACCCATACATGATTAAGATGATATTGAGATTAAGCTTGGTAACTTTTGTGTAGACTATATTTAGATGGCACTTTGGATTTGAGTTGATGCTGTAATGAGTTGAGACTTTTGAGAATGTTGGAAATTTTAGAGGTATCAAAGGAAACCATCCAGAGTTCACTATATGTGTTGTGGTGATTGATACAGGTGTGTGCATGCAAACATTTTCATGTCAATTATTATTCAACAATACTGAAACAAACAAACAAACAAAAACCCCACAACAAATGGATAGATTACTAGCATGGATCTCTATAGATGTAGAAAAAGCATTCGACAAAATACAGCACACTTTCCTGATAAAAATACTACAAAAGATAGGAATAGAACGAAACTTTCTGAATATGATAAAGGGTATATATGAAAAACCGAAAGCCAACATCATTTTCAATGGTGAAATCCTAAAAGCCTTCCCTCTGAGATCGGGAACAAGACAAGGATGCCCTCTATCACCACTCCTATTTAACATTGTCTTAGAAGTACTTGCCCGAGCAGTGAGGCAAGAACAAGACATAAAAGGCATCCAGATTGGAAAGGAAGAAGTAAAAATCTCATTATTTGCAGATGATATGATCT